>JAHQZX020000570.1:0-61577 GCA_019804575.2 Pseudotulostoma volvatum
AATAAAGGATGACTAAACAGGGTCCATACAAACACACCCGCTAAGCGGGGTTTGCTTAGGAATCATATCGGCTCTTTAGTAGCATACGTCACCAACTTTCCGATATCCCCGAATGCATAAATCCTTTATTCCAACAGTTCTGGCCTCAGGTATCACTTCAAACTTGCTACCATTCATGTGGTTCTGTATTTGTCTTTGCAATTTCTCCTTTTCTCTAAGACAGAATCGAACTCCTTCATCATCTCCCTCCAATAGTCCCATTCAATGCTCGATACTCGACGCATACCCGGATTCCTCCAGTTCTTATGCTAGTAGAATCAGGGCTGCTACGAGTGAAGAGCTAGGGCAGATAAAACCCTTTGCTAAATGTGTATCCAAGTGTAAGGCCCAACGGGGTCATCATTTCAGATTGGGTCTAGTTACATATAGTTCGGATAAACATGCTTCGACCCCTAAATCCTGTATATAGTCCGGTTGGTCCCCAATCCATGAGGAAGGGCCAACGAATAATCTGTCATTTGTGTGTGTGTGTGTCACCTTTGTTCTATGAATGCATCACGTATGTCCTCTACCTTAGCCACTCACGCTGTTCAGTACCCTGCTCCTTACACCAAGTGCTTTTTCACCGTATCTAGCTCTTGCAAAGTCATTAGCTTGTAGCTCCTCGCGAGCCTTCCATGAGTTTGATCTCGCGATCCTCGGGGCTGTGAGAATGCTCTAGTGTATCTGCCTCTTGCTTTATAGACACCTCGATTGGCAGTATAGGAATTTCTCCGGCATGTGTTGCTTCAATTCCTTGATCATATATGAGGGTTTCCCTTTCACGATCAGCTGGTATAGAATCAACCAAGGATGAGAGGGTTCCCCCCAATTCAAATGTGCTAAGGAGATGACTGAGGAAGACCGGAGAGGGTGGCGACCGCTTGGGTCGCTGGAGTGTGGGGGAGGAACTGTGGTTGGATTGGGAATTATGGGGCTCTCCCATAGCTGGTCTTTAAACACAGTGGTCACTAGGGATATGCGAAGTCAGAGGGAGCATGGGCGGTGGCCTCGGTGCCACCAGCATATAGGGAGACCTAGGTCTTCTCGCGCGGGACGCGGGTTTTATCCTAACTAGAGAGTGCGTCGTCTGCATAGGCTCAAAAGGGATCCAAATCAGACGTAAAATAGATTTAATAATAATATAATGGAAAGAATCAAATAGAAAGCAGTACGCAGAATAAAAGAACCTGCCAGTGAAGCTTGGTCTGAGATACTTCGAAGTTCAGAGAACCCTCAAACCAACCTACCAAATACGCTGTTTGATACAAGCGAATTGCCTCAGATTGAGCCCCGTAATCTAGTGCTTAATCCGGCTGGGTGCCCCTTTGTTAACAGGGTCGTGTGATACTTAGCTACCTTTTGCCCCCGTGCTAAGTCGATGTTTTCAGTTCCCCATACTGCCATATGGATCTGTCTTCATAGTTCGACCGCTATTTCGGATCAAGGATGGTAACTATAATCATATGAATCTCTGGAATGAGTTCTATATGCCTATGGTAAATTCAATTATGCATTGCCATAGGCCCATAGGTGAAAAATGCACAGTAAAATTGGTAATATCAGCCACTTAGAATACCGACGCGTCAACGGGGTAATCAATATCCTCTTCCCACTGAAAATTAGGGGGTCGAGCATTTCCCAATCTAAAGAATCGGTGAGCCGTCTTGCGAAATCAACTCGCGTGCCGCGTGAGTTTTGAACGCTAAAATAATATATAGTTGCTTTGGGAAAGAATTGGAATGACGAATACACTTACTAGGCTGGGTATTGCTTCGGGCAAGAAATTTCCGCTAATATTTTACTATAAACCCTTGCTTGATCGCTTCCTTATCGCAGTTGACAAAATTCATGTAGTGGCGGGAACTCACAGGGTAAGATTTCTGTGGTTAGCTAAATTCACTGCAATTACAAGTTGGGCCTACGTCTCCATAGTTTGCGACTTTAGATTCAGGCTGCGGCCAGATTCGCCAACAATGTCAATACAATCCCGGGGGCAATTATCTACTGCAGCCGTATACGGAGGTCATTACAGTCGTAAAGCAGCTCTGTAAGTGAATAAAAGCCAGCCAAGCCGCTCAAGTTGCGATGCGGCGTACTACTCCATGGAACTATTGAACAAGCTGGGAAAAAAAACCTGACTTTACCGTCAAGAGTCAAAGCATGCATTGCCGTATCATAGCTATAGAAACAATATCAATGTGAGTCACTGCCTCTTTCCAGACCCTCTGCTCTGATATATGCTAACCATTTTAGTTTAGTAGCACGTGAGTTATTTATCGTGTATTTTGGCGCCTGCGCTAAAACCCGCAGAGCAGTAGGTAACTTTGATTTCATGGTGTTATCTGCTATTATCATGTCAGATTCCATTATTCGCACTCCCCACAATGGTCCCTAACGAAAGTTTGTTGGAAGATCCTTTTGGCAGTCAAATCAAATATATTTTGCTTTAACCATTTATTTGAATCCGTATCCTTTTCCCTCAGAGGCAATTCGGAGCCGGTGCTGCCGCCTACGTATTCTCCGCCTCCCCTTCTGAGTCGCCGTTTGGGGCTTTACGATACTAGTACTTACTTGAAGGTATATTCACTATCATGTTCACTATCTAAAAGGTTCTGGCTTGTTTTTTTTTTCGTCGCTCTAGGAGGCTGCTATGATTTATGTTCGAAATGAAACTACCGAGATTCAGTGACGTATTAAACTACCCCCGTGCAGCTCAACCAGCACGTTGCATCACGACACAAAGACTTGATGGTTGTTTCCGGTCTATCACTCGCGCAACGTTAGGATGGATTGCTGGTGCCCATTTCCATCTACAGCAATACGATTTTTGATTCAGGGTGAACAAACTCTTTAGATATAATATCTTTTTCTTCAGCTTATCTGATAGCTTAGAGTGGCGCAGCATCGCAACTTGATCAGATTGCCCAACCCCCATCCATTCACAAAGATTCCTTACGGTCTTGATAACCTCATTAGTCCTGTCGCAACAGATAAACTGTTTTTGGTATTGCATTCGTTACGTTGATTGTTCCTGTCCCCATAATCTTGACTTTCTAAAGCAGCGCTAGATCCAAGGGAGATCTGCTAACCACCTCATCAATACATTAGCATTTGAAGGAATCGTTATTAGCAATTTTACGGCGGGAGCCTGTACCAATGCATAGGATTTATAATAGGCATAAATATAAAGCTCCTTCAGAGATTTGCGATTGTATTTACCAATTTATTTGGTGTCGAAATGGAGGTATAGGAAGTTGACTTGCCCGAAGGAAAAAAAAAAAAACGAATGCCTGCACATAACGAATATCGAAAAATAAAATATGTGAATAGTTATTCGAGTTCGCAAGTTTTCCGCGTTCGTATCTGAAAACCGCTAATGCTGTATGAATTATTATTCGCAAGTCCCAGGATTTCACGTGACCACAGAAATGCGGGGAACTAGACGATGTAGCCACATTCATCCCTAGATGTGAGTCTCAACAAGCTGCAGACGTCTAATCCTCACATACTCCAATGAAGCTTCAGGTTTGAGTTTCTGATTATGACACGAATTTATTAATAATGTGCTCTACCTAAGTTGAGCCCTGCTATCATAGGAGTTATTATTCCACTTACGGCATATAGCTTGTGTTACCTAACTAACCTAATGTGTGGGGTTACCGGGGGGGAGTGTGGGGATACCCGAGGCAAGCCTGGGCGTAACTTACGGTTCAAATATTCTGCCAAGCCTTAGTACGTACTACTAACAGTATGTAGCGCAAAATAATGTGTCGGTTTAACCGGAAACCGCACCGACTTAACTTTCTATCATACATTAATTATGTATGCTTGGGGAACTAGGCTATCATATCGAAATCTAATACCCTGAAGGGGGATGATGTAACGGTCAGTCGACCCCCTGGACACCATAGTTAAAGTAACCTAGCCGCTCACGTGCACCTTAGAATCCGAAGCGAGGAGAGAAACGAATCGTAAGACCGTAGAATCCAAATAATTCATGCAGAATATTTGCATGCAGCTCCTACTGCATACGACCTAACCCCTTCTATGACAAGTCCTCATGATCAGTTCTTCAGATATCGGGCCAGTGCCGTTACCTGCATTCGATCTAGAGATTCGGGGGTTTAGAAAATAAAAATAAACACCACATTCCGATCGAGCAAATCGAGGCACACTTCCGATCAGGAGTAGTAGGGACCCTAATCTTCTGCCAGTGATGCAGCGATCGGCGCCAACGATGCTAGGTGTTCTGATAATAGTGTGCCACCCGACTAAAGCACCTCAGCGAGGACAACCAGAAAGGGGCCCTAAAAAACATTACAAAAAAGTTTGGTTAGTTAAAGATCAAATGGATTATGGACTGGAAAACTAATAAATTTGAAATAGAATACTAGAGACAGCAAAACTCACTATATAAGACGGCAACAAGAGTCATAGATATGAAATTTAATCTAAACGGCGGAGGAAATTTTCTAGAAATAATTATTAATCAACGAATATTAAATCTAAAATATGAAAGAGTTATAATAACTATGAATATGAGTAATATTTTGAGTTGTTAGTCATTAATAATAAGCCTAGTTCTAAAATTAATGCCTTCGAAGAACTTCTGTGATCGAACTTTTCTTTAAGGTCCAACTCAAAATTGAGGTTAAAAGAAAATTAGATCCAATAGTCAGAAGCAGAGAAGTCAGCTCCCCAAGTTCATAGAAAGTGACCCTTCAGTTGCGGGTTATCGGACGATATATACTATATAGGACAAAAGAAAAAAGGAGTCACGCGGACAAAACACTAAACACTAAATCAACTATGGTTTTTTTTTTCCGCGGCCAAATGACCTCCAATACCTATAAATTTAGTAGCCCGGCTCTAATTACTCCCAATATAGATATTTTGGTTCTCTGACTCCGGTCTGAATCTTACCATCATTGCTAGTCCTCCCTGGTGTTAAAGCTTATTAAGCACTTCGGGCGAGACCTTGTGGCAGGCAGGGACCAAGGGTGATAAATATAGAAAGGAAGTAGGTACATTAAAAGTACATACACCTCTTACAGTACATAAAAAAGGCTAAGCTATGTAGGTAGGATAGCAAAGAATGCGAGTATATGTCTATCAAAGCTGAAGAACAGGTTTTGCGGGACCAGGTGTGACCGGAATTATTAATCAATGAAATAAAGATGCATATCTATTAAGTTTTCCATTGATTACAAGGGAGATCATGCATGTTGAACCGCAAAGAAATGACGGGCAACGGCCATGAGGGAACACCTAAACGCTGTGCGTAAGTTCCGTCCTATAGTATAACTAGAGTCTTTCGCCTGCATTGGCCCAAAAGAGATCCGTTTCAGACGTTAAAGAGAAATAATAATAGCCCTTTCCCCCACAACACCCCTTCCGCCCCAAAAACAAATCCACGACATAGAATAATACGTTCAGTATTAATACTATTCCTTGACATATCATACGTCAATGAGTCATTGTTACAGATTACTAACGAGACTGAATTAAATTAAGATTGAGCAAAGCGGCAGGAGTCGAGGTAATGAAAGTGGATAGGAGTGGATGGATATTAGAGCTAATTGGAGAGTATGTCGGGAAATGACAGAGAGAAGGACAGCGGGAGCGAAGCAAATATGACGAAAACCGATCATTGAATTGATATGTCAAATAGACAGCACTAGTAAACCGCGGAATGAACCTGTTTCATGCCAAGTTGATATAAAGAAATACATGGTTAAAAAGCGCCCCCCAAAAAAGCAAGACAACGTCGACTGTGATCCGTTGTCGATCAGCACTTGATGAGGCGTGTATATGTAGTAATGATATGTAATTGACACAACCGACCACACCGTCACTGCCAAATCCAAGATAAATAAATGATTGTATATATTCGTCTGAAGATCCGAGAATCATCATCATCATCGGGTTCCCAGATGGTGTATTATCCCAGGTCTGAGGGCATCCATTAACAAGAGAAAAGAGTTTATGTTAATAAGTGTAATATATTTCTTGAGCGGGGTGTGGAGGAAGAGCGGGCGTGTAGATTGCTCTTCCGTTTAGATGAAGAGAAGGTAGTAAGAGCTATGTAGTTAGTGAAGTAGAACCAGCTCAAGGAGCGGTTAGAGTTGGAAAATGATCAGAAAAGACAGGCAAAGATGCCGAATTCCGATCGGGCGACTGTCATAAAACGCTGAATGCCTCTTTTCCCTTTCCTCATGGCAAGTGAATTGATCATCGGGTTTTTCGAGTGGTTAAGCCGGACAGATCTGGGTCATCATGATCGTAGCTCATGCCAAGAAAACGAATTTGTTTGAGCATGTTAAAAGATGCCGATTTGCTTGGCAAGATCGCCACTTCATTGCCGGATTAAGTGAATGGTCAAGAAATTTATCTTTTCTTTTTTTCAATCGACTGAGAACCGATTTGATGAGTGAAGATAAAGGAAGTAACCCGAATCTGACCTCGAACCAAAAAAGAAATGGTACATGCAACACAGAAGTTTGTTGTTTTTTTTTTTGCTTTTTTCCTTTTTCTTTTCAGCGTTTTTTTTTTTTTTTGGTTTCTTTTGTCCCTTTTCCTTACTCCCTTGTGATAGCTCTACCGTGGAAATAATTCAATTTGATCGATTCGACGTGTATCCATCAGCCCGGATGCTCGAGGTCTCCCCTTGGAAACTGTTCCAGAAACGCTCTACGGCTCGTTGGGCGATGGAGGAACCCCTGAACCGGTCCCGATAGTAATTAAAAATAGCAAATTCATCCCGATTGAGGATGTAGCTGTCTGGCTGCGCCTGAATTTTTCGCCAGAGCTCTCCAATGGCTGGCTCAAGAACTGCAATAACCTGAGGATCGATGCGACCGTCGTCACTGTTTCTAGCCCGATCTAATGCTCCTCGAACCTCCGACGTTGATGGCGCGTTTGTCATTCTGGCGAGTGTCGTTCGCCCTCAATCCAAGATAACTGAGTTTGATTCGGAGAAATCACAAGAGTGCAACAATGGGCGAGGTAGATGTGGGCGTCGAATGTGAGATTGACCGGGTCCTCATCTATATACAATATACATAGAGTGTTTATATATATGTGTAGGAAGGGAACGAAGAGAGCAATTTTTTCTTTCTCCCTTTTTCTTCTTTTTCTTTCTCTGTTTCTTGAATCTTCGAACAAGGATCTCGTCCCACTCCAGCGGAACGATCGTCCCCATGCGTCGATTTTCTGAAGAGGGAAACGAAAAAGAATTTACATAGAAGAACGCTTAAACAAACAACCTCGATAGACTAGAAACCATGATTGCGGCGAATTGGAAAGTCAAGACCTTTGCACTTGTAAACTGTCGCACGGTACCTTCCCCCCTCCGAGTCGTTACTAGTCTAGACCTAAAAACCCTCCCAGAGGAATCCATCTGCTTTTTCGACCGTGCAGATGATTTTAGACGTTTCATTTCTAACAGCCATGTGGCAGGTGGGGTTGGACGGCTTCAACCCCAAAGCATCCTGCACCTACGACTGTTAGCCCCAATTTCCTACCGTGTGCAGGACCCGGCTAGCACCAGTAAGATGAAGCAAAAGCAACTACTTTGCCAATTTAACCGTTGGCTTCTCGAACTGCCACTCCCGAGAGCGTGGTGGTAATCTTTTCTTTTTCCTTTTCCTTTATTTTCTATTTTTATTGTTATTTCCATTTCTTTCTTTTTCTTTATTTTATTTTATATTTTTTTTTTCTCTCTTTTGTTTCTTTCCACCCCAGCCCCACCCCCCGGCCCTTCAGTCCAGAGGGTGAGGGGGTCGCTAATCGGGGGCGAACCACGGCCTCCGCGTGATACTGTTATTTTCGGATCACAGTACCACGCCCGGTGCGATCCGAGGTAAACCCCATCACCATAAAAGCGAGAGACGCGGTTGGAAAGAATTCGTCGCTGAGGAAAGGAGGAAGGAGCAAGAGAAGGAAAAAGGGGAGGGGCTGCGGCCAAGCGGAGAGGAAGGCTATCAACATACATGTAGTGATCAGGCTGTGGTGGGAAAGTATCGGGTTTGCGCCATATCCGCGGTCGACATCCAACCGCCGCTGTAGCTTGCAGCCTGGAGCGTGCCGTGCATGGGTGAAGGTGGGGTCGAAAGCTTGGAGATGGGAGAAGCAGTTAAGAGGGAGCAATAATAATGTACGGAATAATAATCCCCAAGCTGGTATTAATCGCGAGAGATTAGATAGCCTAGCGATGAAGGATCACAACGCGCGATCGCATCGTTTACAGCTAATGTTCACCAATGATGCAGAGCTGCGCCGTTTAAATTTCCAGTCTTGGAAGGATCGGCACGAGGATCTCGACAAGATGATATGTGCAAGCCCCTTTCGGCAACAAGAGCGTATGAATTGTCCATACAGGAAGGATCAGAAACCTATCGGTCCAGTTGCCTCTTGGGTTCTTAATTTTAACCTTGCAATTCATTGGTGCCTCGATTCTATTTGTTCTCCATCTGTTAGGTACTACTTACATGTGACATATGTCTATATTTACATCTGCAGGTGTCGACGCTGAAAATGCATAATTTGTATGTATGTACTATATATGTATGAGCCCATCTGATCATCAAATATATCATCGAAGAAGCCCTGCGCTGTGCGTTAAGGCTGGTTAACCGTTGCTGCATCCTGGGCCTTCTGTCGCTTATAGACTTGGGTTCCAGGATTAGGCTGTGTACCGAGACGGCTCATTACACTTTTGAGAAGTGGTTACTCCTGCTATGATATCGCTATCCTGGCGACAGCTATTGATACTCAGTAATGCCTGTAGCCTAGACTATATGAGATATACTAAGTTGCAGAAATAGCAAGCTCATAGAATTGGATGAGTCTTTTCTATCAGTACCGCCATCCCCATTATCATGTCACCGTCTTAAACGACAACACATGTACCAATATTTGACGACTGAGAGAGCGGAGCTGATAGCTCTAGCTGAGGCATCCTTGCGATCATATGGCTATGCAGCTAGAGTACAAAGTACTAGCATAGATGCATTTATGTATAATATCTTTCAAGGTGTTCAAAGTGCACGGAGTACCTCGCATCAATGCAAACAGGCATCTGTGTAGTTTATTTCTTTCTTCTTTTTTTTTCTCTTCCCGGCAAATGAACAAGCTTTAAGGCGCCCGTTGAGTCTTGACGGACAGACGCTAAGAAAGTCCGTTACGGAGCTTTCCTAGCATATTATCTTGCTCATCCTTGAATCTTGATAAAATATGTGACATCATACATGATTATTATGATACACTATTGAGTTTCCCCGCCATTCTTGGAGGAACCGTGAGCTCTGAAGCTCTCGTTTGTTGCGTTATAAGTTCTATTTCAAAGAGTTAGTACTACAGGTTATAGTAACATGATAGTAGACATGGTATCTTCTTGACTCTCGTAGCAGGTGTGCCATACCGGTCTTTGTCATCGACTCAGAGTTCTGACTTGATTGGAACTTGTCCCGGTGTCCTTAAGCTTGACAGGCCATTCAGTACTAACCAGGTACATAATATTGTATGATCATAGATTATAAAATTAACTTGAAGAGATGGGTCACATGATGATATAACTTCGCTAAACCAAAATGGGACAATGTTATCGATAAGGCCCAAGACTTACGACTGAGTTGTTTCCCAATTAATCTAGATCAAGCTAACCGTATAGATCAAAAATATGGCACCATTTATTAGTACTGAGATCACCCCTGAGTTAAGAACTGACGTGGCCGATCCATCGGGCCCCCGCCGTAGCGTTACCGAACGATACTAGTTGCATCTGCAGTGCTCCCAAAGCGATCCGTATTATTCAGTGGCCGGATAAGCAAAAAAGAGGCCTGTGTCCATGTCCGTTCTCTTGATAGGGCGTATAAATAGTCATTGGCTATTCGCGATCGCCAAGCGGAGTCTAGATTTTCCCAATCGAACGAGGAACGCAGTAGAGGTCCGTAGTATATACCGTGCTGGATTCCTTCTAATCTCAGAAGCCATTCAGCAACAAGCAAACAACTGTCAAACGTGTCCCGTGTGCGTGGGATTGGGCATTCTGCATATTTAAGCAAGTTATATAGTTCTCTAATGAGACTACGAGACCGCGGAACACACCTACCCAATCGGCGACAATTTGAAAATATCGAGGTTGGTTATTCTTCGAACTCTGCGAGAGGCGATTAAATTGGAGGATACGCGTACGACAAGGACAGCTTCGACATCTTTTCTGGTCATATTTTAAAATGCTTCGGTATCAAACAAAGCAGATAGAAGCCGTAACGTCATACTTCGGCTGGAAAAAGCCTGAGCAAATGAGCACCCGCGCTCTCTTGCCATCTATAACATGATGGAGCTCTTGTTAACCATTCTATAATGCCTAATGTGGACACGGAAGAACGCGATTGTAAGATCAATTGCATCATTCTAGGCGTTTTCACCACTCTTTACACAACTTGCTATTATTTGCCGATCTGACTTTACTTGATGGAATGAAACACACCAGCCCTTGTAGCGAGGGCTCAACAGTCTCGATTTCTAAATTCACGGGTGCTACATTGGCAGATGTGGCTAACTTTCGTTGTGATACATCTGGTGTTGGAGAGGACGTATCGGACCTTCAACGACTCAGCCACAACGCCTTGTAATGTGAGTGTTTTAAGCTTTAGGTAAGTGAAGGCTCGCCCACTTCCTTTATACTACTAATATTCGAAATCACCAGAGATCCGGCTCGTGCAATGCCTTCCTTGGTGTGCCGAGCCTACCACAGGATAACAGGCCAAAGCGCTGAGCCATATAATATAGGATCGATAATACTGCCTTGGACATTGGAAACCTTGGAGAAACAACAACACTTTAAAGTTCGAAAGAAATGTTACCATACATAGCTTATTGCAATTTTGGTGGGAGAAGCATCGTTTGTTTGGCGAATGTAATTCATCCGATACACCAGCCTATATCAAAATAATAATATCGCTGGAATGAGCTTCCGAAGCCTGCAGCCCAGCTCTGATATCGATATCAATGCTATGTGGAAGCAAAAGTAGTATGAGTTCAGCTCCAGGGTTGCCCGCGGTGTGAAGCCTGGGGGATGTCACCAAAAGTTAGAGATTTTGGTTCAACTCGATGTGTTATTATTAGGCGATTATTGCTCGGGTTCCTAATCCGCTAGATGCAATCTAGTTCAGCTTTCGGCCATGTGCACACCGAGGGCAATAAATGGTTATTACAAGATCATGTAGGGCGTAATTTGTTAAGCATCACCTCAGATAGCGACCCAGCCGGAAGGAGTAGCGCGAGCGCCACCTCTGAATCTCTAATCGGGAACGCCTATGATATGATGCGGAGATCACGCTAGCCATTTATAGACGAGGCGCAAATTGACTTCAGCCATGCCCCACTACCGTCGCGTTGCCTAATGAAAGCTGTCAGACATACGTAATGTACAGACATAAGTATGATGTATCCAATTTTAGTTATGCGTCAATACGTTACCACGTGATTTTCTCTCGGCTAGTACGGCTATATAGAGTTGGCGGAAACCTTCCCCACGCCCACAGCGAACACGAAAAGAGGCTCCTCAAATGGAGAAAAACTGGCATGTATTCCCTCCACCAACACAACCAATAGTTAAGTCCTATGAAGCTAAATATATCACCTATTCAGTGGGGTAAAAGATGCAAGTATAGGTCCAAATGCATTAGGCATGGTGCGTTGGCACATGATCTGGTCGTCTTTTATGGTACACACTCCCAAGCACCTTACTGACTTACTGAATGATACCAGCTTCATACAGTTCTTTATAGTAGAATTGTAGAATTTCTGTCATTTATAGTGATGTTTTGCTATAGTATCAAAATTTCATGAGCATATCAATATTCGTTTGCTGTGATACCACTAGATGCGTTCGATTTCTAGGATTTAATTTCTAATGGAAATTTATGATAGATAAAACATTATGAAAAGTTAGTTTCTAAGTCACACATTTTTCTTTCCATTCACATTTTAACAACTTAACAAGGATATAGTGATATTGCAATCGGGAGAGCCCTCGGCAATGAAGCATTTTCCCATCTTTATTAACACCTACAGCTAGCTACCTCGAGCGGTCCACCAACCCTCTCTAATTCTTCTTCATGGCGATGTCAACTTAATAAGATTAGGTAAGTTCACTGAGGTACTTGACGTACAGGGAAACAAACAACTCATAAGAGTTCAAGCTTATCCCCCATCGATAATGATGACCTCGACTGTCAGCTATAGAAAGTCCTTACATTCTCTTACCCGCAAGATGCATCGTCCAATAGTTGGGAGCTTTACTACTATGTGCGATATAGTATTATACGGTAATTTCCCACTTACTAATCCTCCTGGTGAATGTCACATGAGAGAGCTCTTTATTTTTACATTCCGCCACCAGATCCCATTTTCACGACCTTCACACCTGTTGATATGATAGGTAGCCAGCAGAATATAAACTTTTGAAACCCTTGGTATACGTTACTACTATACCAGCTAATGTTTATAAAGGAATCTTATTTTCATATGATACAATTCGCTAGCATCAGATTACCAAACGTATGTACCTTGGGAAGTTGATACCTTAATATAACGACAACAGTCACAGACTCACAGCATCATATTACCAGAGATTCAAAAAGTCGCACATGTACCTATGGATGATATGATGGCATGTATTTTATAGTTTTAACCTAGGGAAGATGTATGTACAGTCTACATGTGCCTTTACATCTGAGTGGTGGTGGGTCCGCTACGGTGCCACCTCCACGTATAAAAAAAAAGTCCTCAGTAAACGCTGCGGCGCTAGGCTTGGGATTACCTTCAGTGATCATTTCACGGTTGTGAGCTCGTGAAAACGCTACTCAAGGATGGTTTACTATTTTACTTCCGACGTTATTTCTCCCCCAGCGTTTATCTACGTTGGCAAAGATAAGTTCGAAAGTACAGCCTGTCAACCTTCACCTACTCAGGCCGACCTAATTTGTTTCGCTTGCTAGATGAGGAACTTATCAAGCATGGGTTGGACCAAGACGTCTGGTAGGACTCATCTTGACTCTGGTACTATCGTTCCTTGATATCTATAACTGACCATCTTCCCGGGTGTCATTAGGGTTCGTTCATCCGTCACAGGTCCACTCCCTTGGACTCCCCTCGTTTCCTGACGCAAGCTATCTGTCAGTTCCATGTCGATAATCTCTCGAGTGCGCATATTTATCTACGCCTTGTAGATGGTGAAAACTGGGAAAATATCCCGACAGAACTTTTGGAAGATTGTGTTCAACTCACAAAAGCAAATTCGATTGAGGGTTAGCTATAGGGCCCACCCAATTACATTCTTGACTTTCTTGATTCATTTAGAGCCTAGGGAACAAAAAGGACAATGTTACTGTGATTTATACGCCATGGTCCAACCTCATGAAGAATGCTTCGATGGCCACTGGACAGGTCTCCTTCCATAACCCTAAGTTGACACGCAAGATCTTCGTTGCTACCCGCCAGAATTCCATTGTGAATCGACTTAATAAAACACGAGTTGAGAAGTATCCAGACCTAAGGGCCGAAAAGGAAGAATATCTAAAACAGAAGAGAAAGGAAGAACGAAGAATATCGGAAGAGAAGAAGGCTGCAGATAAGAAGGAAAAGAAGGAAAGGGAGGAGTTGAAATGGCAAAAGGAGCATGCATACGATGACTTGATGACAGAAGAAAATATTGAGCGAAGCAATAATCAAGAACGGGACCCTGACTTTCTTGACGATTTCATGTGATCATGAGTCTGGCCTGGCGGTAGGGCGGAAGCCGTCATCGACCAAGATACTGTTATAAAATCTAGAAAGCAGCTTTCTATAATCATAGAGGAATACCGGTTCGTTAACGAGAAGCGTAGCATGATAAATGACGAACATCTCCTTAAAGCCTAGTATCTGAATGAGGGTTTCGAACTGCGGCCAAGAGGCAAGGTGGATACAAAGAGAAATTTAAATATAATAATAATAGTCTGTTACTTTGGCGCCACCCGGCCCATCTAGCTGTCTATATACTCTGTTAAAGTATCACTGCCTGTCACCTGATAAACTCCTCGCGAGACAAAGCTGCCGCCAAAATTTTTCCGAAAAATCGAATATCGTATGCTTATATTTAGACAATGTACCCCCGTCTAGGCAGATATATGTATGCGGAACCGAGAAGTTGACTACCTAATATTCAACATATATATAACATAGTAACAATCCTACATACACAGCATATCACTTATTACCAGTAGGTAGTATGGTATAACTAGTTCCTTATAACGTTTCTCACAAAGCAAATACAAACATTAATTCTTGGGGAATATGGATGATATCTTCATATTTATCAAATATGAGGTAGTTTCTAATTTGATTTGTTCATTTGTAGTAAATATATCAAATATGCTATTGAACTTAAAGGTGGGATAATCGTTTTAACAAACATCAGCTACTTTCGCAAGGAGACTTGAGAAGACAATTAGGAATAGGAATATTGCGTTCAGCCTAGCAAAGTCGAGCGAAATCATAGCAGACCATGGCCAACTTACAGGATTCTCACACATTAATAGGGTTTAGGGTGATGGGTAGGATCGAACGACTTCATCGTAAAGCCCAAGAGTTTCAAATCCTTCTTGAGAAAGAAAGTGAAGAAATGCCCGGATCAGGCTGATAAGTCGGGGCGAACAGTTTCGTTGCAAAGCTCAAGAGTTTCCGATCCTTGTTGAAACAAGTCAGTTAGGAGGTTCGACTCCAATGTCCGAACGCAAGATCCAACGGCTTGATCACATTCTTTGTTCACACACCTGCATACTTTATTGATTGTTGCTATAATATAGCATGTTGAGTAACCCCGAGTTCTATCTCAGTTCTGAAGCGCTAAATCAATAAAATCCACGCATAATTCCGTGGAGACCCCTACAATCTGTTGCGACGGCATCCCACGAATCGTCTACTGTGAAGACCGTGAAGGCAAAGCAAGCCCAAATTCTCAAAACCTTCAGGTACGGTATTCCATTCTGCCATAGTTATTCCGCTGCCTGTCTCGTTTGTCATACATAGCCCCAATTCTAACCTTGGTGTAGAGCCTAGATACTGCTAATGAATATCCTTTTCCCTTTCCTTCATGTTGGAACTCTCATTACATATAAGAACTTCCTCTGAACATCGTCTCCAGAACCACGTGCACCACTGTCATGGTTACAGAGCTTACGAAACTTACGAAGCTTACGGCTTATTATTATTGTGGTAGCGGACACACACTCACAACTCTTCTTCAAACCCACAACAAAACACGTTATTAAGAATCTGTGAGCTGCAAATTATAGTATTTTGTCCAATTAACAAATCTAAGCTCTTAG
Source organism: Pseudotulostoma volvatum (assembly GCA_019804575.2). Taxonomy (NCBI): domain Eukaryota; kingdom Fungi; phylum Ascomycota; class Eurotiomycetes; order Eurotiales; family Elaphomycetaceae; genus Pseudotulostoma; species Pseudotulostoma volvatum. The sequence continues at coordinate 15,420 of JAHQZX020000570.1, forward strand.
ATTCCCAATATCTCTTGTTGTGGAGTCAAACTTCAGGGCAATGAAACACGTAATATTACAGTAAAAATACGATCATGAAATACCTATCATACTAATTCAATATGGGTTAGTGCATGGATCATGTGACTTCCTGGCGATAAAAAAAATTTTTACCGACGAGCATAGTAAGACCTTGATGACTAAGCAATTAGTCAGCAAGGCAAATGAAACAGTGTCCTGGCGGTCTTGGTGGTTCTAGTCATGAAGTTAAACAGAAATCTGAATACCATGTTATAGTGTTTCTTTCTTCCCTAACTAGTTCCCGATCGCATGTTGCTTTGCAAGACCAGGTATATATCCTCATCCCCAGACGTCGGTCCAGGAGCTCAGGCAAGTTGAGATTACCGCCAGGACCGCCAGAACCGCTAGGATTTCCAGAACCGAATCATGACCGCTAACATTCAGGCTATGATGGACAAGCTGGATACTCATCTTCAAGAGTTGCAGCGACTACATCAATTGGTAACTCGCTATAAGGTTGAAAGGTATCCAAGGAAACCACTTACAGGCCTCGATCCCAAAGCTTATAGAACCTTGGAGACATCAATTCGATCGAAAGCTCGACACTAACAATCCGCTCCATCCTATTGAGCGTAGTCGGTTTAATTACGCTTTATCCCAAATGGAAGGCTCTATCTTCTCCGCTAAGTTATCGAATGGACGTTACATAACCTTTATGGCGGCCTAGCCCTCCACCTTTAGAGAAGGAACGAGCACGAAGCAACAGCATGACGAAAGGATCACCAAGTACTATCACCGGATCGTGCAGTTTCGTTGAAGACTAAGACAACTTCCTGGCCACAATGCTTCCTAGTCTGTTCAAACCTTAGCAACATATATGTAGTTACGGCAACGTTCGAGACCTCGATGACGCTAGGACCTTTGAGTATTGAAAGGAGATTCAGTTTGATTTCCCGCACATCCATTCAAGCTGACCGCGAAAAGGATCAAGTGACCCTGGAGACTGTTCCCAAGACTACTCTAGCCGCCAGAACTGCTGTAACCTGGCATACTAGAGAGGTTTAGAAACTTTTTCGACTGGACCGGCGTAATTGCAACGTCTGTATAACTAGTATAGTCAAATTGAGTAGTACAATTATAGGATATGAACTAAGTGGAAGTACAAGGGAGACCAAATCCATGGTTTTGATACGATTTGGTTATCTAAAGTGGGCACTATGGCAAGTTGAAAGGCATATGATACAAAGAATGCTCCAAGAGCGAGGCTTGTGGCCCGATAGAGGATTGCGGCTTGAGTGTCCCAAGTCACATTGTGAAGCTTGTCGGCCATTACAAAAACGCAAAAACCGCATTAAAAGCACTAAATGTGAGTACTGGTGACAGTAAAAGTGTAATGATCCAATCCTGAAGCATAGTACGATTGGTGATAATAGTTACAATGTGGTCTAGATACAGGAATTCAAAGGCAGAGAAGTGGAAGGAAAGAGAGACAGAACATGGAAGGGAATAGAGGACTACTTGTGGGTCAGGTGAGCTACACCCGAGTCACATAAAAATCCGTAGCAGCAGAGCGAAGGCGTGACAACTAAGAGCGCCGAAAAGGGTCTTGCGGGTCTATCAAGTCTACATCCAATGCAAGAAAAGACTTGGAAGAGAATAGCTGTGAAGGGTGTGATAGTCTGCCCAAAAAGGCGATGCAGAAGCCATCATTTTCTTGAAGTCTTGACTAGCGGCTACTGAGTATACAACCAGGCTTCATGGGGCAGAAGTGTGAAATCGAAGAGAAAATCGAGGCACATCGCCATCAAGTTCTCTTTTACCCAAAATTTCATTGCGAGCTAATCACATTGAATAATTCTGGTGTCATAGCAAGAGATTTGCTCGACGGAACATTGCGATTACACCATTCCATTCCAGGATTACGGGCCGAGAGAATGTCCCAGCCGTATTGTCGCATGTCAAAATGTCAAAGACACCACTATAGTACTGGCAAATTATCACAGTCTCTCTAAAATGAAGCTCTACGACCAAGGGGTAGCATATAGGGCGAGGACGAGGGCGAGGAAGAGGAAGAAGAGGAGGACGAGGGTAGGACCGCAGATTTGGTCAAGGAGAAGGGAGAGGCCGTGATCTCAAAGTCAGGAGCAGCAAGACCAAGCAACAAAGGAAATAGTTGAGGTAGTTGCTGCATGATAACTTACGCTCTCGATTATAGACTGCTCTCATTCTCAGGAGAGCTTATATATAATAAAAGTTCTAGCCTTTTTCGGTCTAGGAGCTTGGTGTCTCATATCTCGAGAATTTGCGTACGTTACGGCCTATATTTCCATAAATCTACCCAGTGTTTTTTAATTTCGTTGTGGTGTTGATCTCTAAGCGATGGTCAATCTAATTACTATGTATAAATTATTAATTATATTTGCGGTGGTGGTCGAATTAGTTCTTACGGACGTGACGTGATTTTGGGTGTCCTTACAGCACAATAGAAGTTCATTCAGTCTCCTTAAAGTTGGCTCAATGATAGTTTATGCTGCAAGTCATTTACCCTGCTGTCCATACAACAGCCTTTTCCTTGTTAACCCTAGAACCTTTCTTGATTCATGAAATTGTCGCACACACAAGAATCCACGTCCATGAACCCAGCCACGACCATCACGACCATCACGCCGCACCTAACCACAAATTGTTAACCTTGCAGCTCGGCCCTACTAAGCATCAGAATCCACGCCCATGAACCTGGTCCAAGACTCACGACTGAGTAGCCACAACCATGGCGCCGCGCCTAACCACGAACGTATACCAAGATGGGCCACCCGGATTAAAAGCGACAGCTTAAATAGGAAAACATCTCGCGGCTGAAATAACCGCCTGTGGCAACTCACCGAGACCGTTAGCATCACCGCTGACCCGGTGGACACCGCACCTCTCGTGGCATTCTCCATTTTAATTGAAGATACAAATGAATCACGAGACTAGCCAGACCGCCTGGACTTGTAGATGAAGGTCGCTACGCTGCAAGCCAAAATTAACGACCTGGCTTAGTGCACTTATCAACTTGGCCAGCAGCAGAAGCGGACCAGGACGTCGCACTCAGAAAACCCAGATAAATTTTAGGGCACGGAGAAGGATATCATCTAGTGCCAGCAACAATACGCTACATGGTGTTTATAAATCCTACGCTGCTTTGGCTTAGATGAGCAAGTACTTAATACCGAATTTAGCCGAATTCGCATATTGCATCCCTGCTGGGTACGGTATCCACCGATAACACTTTGAAGCTATCACACACAATCCTACACATCCTTCTAGTATGCACTGGCAAACCTCTAAGGACGTTTTCGAAACGCTCAATGACCAGTATACAGTACTGGATCCTTCCCGCCGTGTTGGAATCTACTACAACCTGTGAATGGCAACAAGCCCTTCTAAAACTCTATTGCTGGATTTAACAAGCTAGCTGTAAAGTCTGGAAGGACGAACTCGCAGAGGGCTAGAGGTCTCTCAAGAACTCGCCGATATGTCTACAAATAGAAGCGATAAACCTGGGTCTGACGACTTCGATAGCTAGTACAAATTGTTTCAATATACCAGGACCTGCAGGAAAAGATCCACCTGGACAAGCTTCGCAAACACTGACCAGGTGCCCACCGTGCTTTGTTGACTAGTGATGGCGACGAGGCGCATACCCCGGCACATAAACCGGTCCACAAGCTCTACAAACCCTAATTCCGGTGACCCTATAATTGTTGACTCCCGACGTGGCCTGATGTATCCTGCAAGCCCTGTGGTTCTAATGCAAACTACCAGGCCACAATAAGGATAACCGTGCGGAGAAGAAAAAGAACGACCCCGAGCTCGGTCGCCTGAACCGGCCCCAATCCCAAAGTGCTATATCCAACTCGGCCAGCCGAGGCACAACACCAATGTCGCACCCTCAACCCAATTTCTACAGTTTCCTTCGCAGCTGGCCCTCTCCGTCAACCATAGTTTGCCATGGTGGTGGCTTCGTCGAAGGGGAAACTGTAAGCACCGTATCTGCGATCACACTTTATACCCTAACAACAGTCTGAGAGAACGGATTTGACAGATATATAAATGACCATCGCGACAAACTTCCTTCAATTCTATCACAGTCCTGACACTAAGGCTATGAAGATCACCTGGGACGGGCTAGATAGCCTTTATAACAAATAAGCCTCCCATGGCTTGCCAATGAATTTCCACCACACCATGCGTGGGATCACAAAATCGAACTCGTGCCGGGAATAAGGCCCGCCTTACCAACAAAACGCTCCTTTTTACCGCCTGGGCTCCGCGTCGTTTGCAAACAGCTAGATGATAACCTAAACAAAAGCTTCATCGGAATCGAGAGCCCTCTGCGTAGCCCCTCTATTATTGGTAGCCAAGCTGGGCGGGGGAGTGTGCATATGTCAAGACCAGAATCAGTAGGTGCTCTTTGCAACGCTAACGTCTACACGAAACTTGACATCATCGCGGCTTTCATTACAGGTTTTGGCCTCTTCGAATATCTTGTAATGCCTTTCGGCCTCTGAAGCGCCCCTGCGTCCTTCCAAAACTATATTAACCATAACCCCGATAACCTCCTAGACAAGACATGTATCGCATACCTGGATGATGTGCTGGTCTATTCTGTTGACCGAAATGATCACAGGAAACACATTCGGGAGGTCTGATCAAGGCCGGCCTGCAGGTTGATATTTCCAAATTATACCCACAAATGTGAGTTCTAAACGACGCAGACTAATTAGTGGGCTCATGGTCTCACCTGGTGGCCCTAGCCAAGGTCAAGACAATCCGTCATTGGCTTCCACCACCGCACCTTAAATATTTCCAATGTTCCTGGGTTTTGCCAACTTTTTCCCGGCAGTTCATATGCGCTCTCTCTAAGATCTGCTCCACTAACTAGGCTCCTTAACAGGGATACCTTGTGCTTCCTATGTTTGACTACACAAACAAACCGTCCCGGAAACAGACGCATCTGGCTAGGCACTCGGTGAAGTCCCGTCATACTAAACAATAGTAGTAGTGTATTACGGCCCATCGCTTGCCTAGTCGCCTACTTCTTTAGGAAACACTCAGGGCAGGAATGTCACTATCATTGAAGCGCTCGAAGAATAGCAACCAAAGCTTCAAGGAGTTATCAGGCCATTTGAGATAGTTACAGACCATAAGTATCTAGAGTACTTCACTTTTACAAAGGCTCTTAGCTAGTGACAAAGAATTTCTATCGCAATTCAACTTTCATATTGTGTACTGTTCTGGTTCGAAGGCAGTTCAGATGCCTCAGGAGACCAGCAAAAATCCCATGATTTGACTGTAGAGTTATGGGAAACCAATCTACTATGAGGATAAACTCTTCGCACCCTCAGATGACGAACTTTGGACACAAATCCTGTACTGAACACACTTCAGTGGATAGGTCATCCGAACGTGTCAAATCCTCGATCTTATCTCCCATGACCATTAGCAGCCTCGCATGTCTAGAGACGTTGAGGAGTATGTGAGAGCCCGTGATATGTGTCCGGACAAAGGCTTCCCACTTTGCGCCTCTCCCAGTATTCTTCCGTGACTGGTCTGGCTTCTCAATTGACTACATCACATCACTTCCAGTTCACGAACGTGACTGTAAGCAGTATAAACACATAATATTTGTCATTTGCCAACTTAACTGAAATGCGACACTTTATCCCTGTCACTGCGTGGAAGAACTCACCGACATTTTTACCAACAGGATTTACTGCCTATACTGTCTCAGACCGAGGTACTCAGTTTGTGTCTGGGCTCTAGCATCACCTTTTCGAATGATTGGGAGGAGAGCTTAAGCACTCTCCACCCTTCACCCTGGGTAGATGGACAAACTCAGCGTGTTAACAGCGGAATTGAACAGTGCCCACACACTTTTATGAACTTCGACCAAGATGACTGGGTACACATGGCTGCCCTTGCGGAGTTTTATACGGCAAATAACACCTCTGAAACACCAGGAGTATCGCCATTCTTCCTTGATTATGGCTTTAACCCCCGATTAGGCACCGAGCCTACGAAGTCGCGCCTATCCGGAGAGGGCCAAACCACGAGGGAAATCGTGAAAACTGGATTGCAGGACTGGCCAAGTTGGATGTAGCGCCTTAAAATTGGGGCCGATCCGGGCATTCAAGTCATTCTTTTTCTTTTCCGCACAGTTACCCTTGTTATGGCCTGGTAATTCACAGTAGAAATATAGGCCTTGCTGAACATATCGCTCCCGTGATGGGTGCATCCCTAAGAACTATAGGGTCACCACTTGTAAACTGGTTCACGTACTGGGGTAGGGGCTGCGTCGTCGCCGTCGCTGTCGAAAAAGCACGGTGGGTACCTGGTCCGTTGCTTCGAAGCTTGTCCAGATGGATCTTTTCCTGTAGGTTTTCATATTCGTCTTGAAAAAATTTACACCAACCTTTGAAAGTCGGTAAGGTCCAGGTTTGTTGTTTCGGTTTGCGGAGACATCAAAAAGTTCTTGGGAAACCTCGACCTTTGAGGCTTCGACTTTCTAAACATTTGTCTTCGTTGACTTAGTAGCTAACTTATTGAATTCAGCGATAAAAATTCTGAAAAGGCTTATTTTCATCCTCGATTGTCAAAATCGATTCCGCCCTGACGAGAGAGATTTAATGTGGCGTATTGGTTGTTTAACGTCTTGAAGACCTCAGATAGGTTTCCCAGTACCAACGGGAAGTGTCTATGAGGTGATCTGTGACAGTTTCAAAGTGTTCAAGATGGATATCGTACGCATCATCTTTAAACTGGGATGGAAATATGCTGAATTCAGCGAGATTCAGTATTAAATATTTGTTCATCTATGCTGAAGCAGTGCAGTTGCAAACGTCATGTAATGTAATATATTGTTGCTAGGGATTTTCCTATTTTTTTTTTTTTTTCTTGGTTTGAGTTCCCGGTATTCTTCCGTGACTGTGTGATGATCATGGGTCTCTCGGTTACGGATCAGGGTTCATGGCACTAAGGAGGGCCAGGCTACGCGCGACGAGTCAACAAAGGAAAATGCCATCGCAGGAACAGCGAGGCCACAAAGCAGCGTAGGATTTACGAACGCCATGTAGAAGAAACGTATTGTTGCTGGCGTTTGGCAATATCCTTCTCCCTGCCTCTGAACCTATCTGGGTCTTCTGAGAAGCGTCATTCTGATCGGCTTCCTTTGCTTCAACCAAAATGAAGAATGCAGCCAGAGGTGCAGTACGCCTCATGTTTTCCATGTCAATCAGTATGGGAATTCCAGATCCACTGGGTCAGTGGTGATGCCAACAGTCTCGGCGAGTTGTCGCAGGCGCGGCTAGGAGGTTTTATTTCAGCCACATGGGATTTTCCCCCATTCAAGCCGCGGTTTTCGATCCGGTTGCTCATCTTGGTATATACTAGTACTTTCGTCACTAGGTGCTCGGTCATGGATCCAGGTTCATGGTTCCTCGGCTTCGTGGATCAGGATTAACAAAGAAAAAAGGCCGTCGTAGGGACAGCAGGGCCGAATTATAGCCGGTACAAACTATCATGGAGCCAACATTAAGGAGGCTGAATGAACTCTTATTATGCTGTCAGGAGCGGAAGGCCTAGTAAGCTATGGAAGGAAGTCTAAAAGACATCAAGTTACTACCAAGACATCACAGGCTAGAATACCACGAGGCCAACCTACCAGACCAAGGCTCGATGTTATAGTTCCCGTTAGGGGGGCAATAGACCCAGCCATCCCGACGCAGTGAGGTAAACAAAACACGCTTTCGTCGATGACTTTAACAACAATCTTCGACACACCCTGCATCGATCGCATGCTTCGGGATCGGGATTTGCATCCATTCTTTCCTGGTATGCTCCTATAGCCTTCCTACATAATGAAGGGATAGAATTTTGCTTATTTCCGACCCTTATAATGATCTCTGCGCATCTCCACCACAAGGATCAGAAAGTAGAGATATTATAGGTACTAGAGCGTAGTAGGAAGCGAGTCCGGGCTCACAACTATCCGAGTCAAACTCCACACATGTAGTTGTATGTATAATCTGCTCTATTCTATATATAGAGAGCTTGAGTCGCGAACAGTTATGAGCCCGGGTTCGCTTCATCCTTCCTAATATCACCTAAGCTATATGCGCTAACATCTCTAATCATTGACTAGGTTAGAGGAAAACCAACAAGTGAGGCTCAACGATCAAATGAGGTACCTACCGCTTTAAGATGTGCAGACAGCCTCACCTGAAGGTCTTGTCAACTACGAATGCCCAGAAAAAGGTCGGCTAAAAAGGCAGTGGGCGCAGCACCACAGTAGGATCGAGTTGGGGCCAAAGTATGGCCGGTTGGATTGGCAGGATACTCAAACGGATTGGCCCATGCAAGAAACTAGATACAAGAGCAGGCGTTGTATATCGCCATAGCATGTGCTGGTTCTGATGCTTATTGGATAGCGGTCTGAGAGGGTATTTTCGTGGTGGCGGAATTCGGGGGCCGGAGTCGTTTATGGGCGGGCATTGAAAGACAGAGAAGGGGCGCTGCGGAGTCGAGTCCTTTAAGTATCTTTTACCCACAGCTCGGGTGATTCAGCCAATTCTTAATTGATGATCGTTTCCTCTCTCTGGATATTATTATTGATTATTAATTGAGGGGAAGTGAAGAAATTTTCATCTTTAGCATGAACTTTAAAGAAGACCATGATGTCATATCATGGAACCCAAGTTAAACCCAATAGGGAAACGTTCGATATCATCTTAATTAGTAATAATATAACTTAATAGTAATCCGACACTACGAACAACTGGCGTCATCTGACCCATGGTAACGTGACAGCTTAGGTCTGGCTGGCTGACTAATTGCAAGTGTTTCTACTTAGGCTTGAAGCCTTCACCCTGGATTCGTATATTATCACCAAACCACTGCTTGCATAAGTACTGTACATTACATAGCTAAAAATCTCCTTACAATCGGACTGAGCCCGGCGTCCCCCGATTAGTATTCGAAGAAACCCTCTAACGAATAATAATAGCAATAATATTCGCCGCGAAAGGAAGAGGCGCAGCAGCCAAGTAAAATAAAAAAAAATCCAATGCATCACGATCGCCTCAGTGAGTAGTTACATCGGGGTTTCCTAGTTATCGTTGTACGAGCCTCTCATGAAGGCAGGGGACTTCAAATTATTGTGCAGGCCGAACTCGCTGCAGTTGTTGCCACAAATGACATATGATAGGTACATGCAGCAGGGCTCTAGCAAAGGTTATGAGAACGTTGCTTTTAAAGGTCGTCATTTATGGGCATGGCACCACGATGCTTGTCTGACCGGGCGCCTGACGTAGTAGAGTTGAGTTGATCCTATCCTCGTGAGTTAGCCTCGCAGTGTGTGTTAGAATAGGAGTAGCTTTTAGTAGGCATTATACGAAAGTAGAAGGGGGCCCTATATTTCAGACTAACTGCAGAATAGCAATTTCCTAGAACCCAGTTTCCCACGCATTTGTTAACATCATATTGGTAGTACATACATGCAATACTCTTTACTGTGGCACCTTAAGATCTAAGGCCTTTTTTTCTCTTTTTTTTACTTTGCTCAATGATATGAACCCTTCGTTAGGCGTTAGTTAGTTCGAGGGAGTTAAAGCCTTCGGCCCCGGGCCTCACATTCCGAATCCCCCAGATGGTAACTAATGGTTTTTACTCCTCAAGAAGGATGGGATGGACAGGACGGCTTTCAAAAGGATTCACTTCTACCTACATGTCGCTAGTAGTATGGAGTAACCAACGGTAATAACAGGAATCGCAACCGGAACGAGGAAGGATTACTAGAATTATTAGCATCTACATATCAGTACTTGTACATGGGGCAGCGGCTATAGCAAGTTTCGGATACATACATACATATGTAGAGTAGGGAGAGAGAGAGAGTAGGAGTAATACGATAATACTAAAATATGTCGCCGATATCGGGCTCCGAATTTTTCCCGAAAGTTGTTAAATCGTTTTGTGAATAATAGCCGCAGGAGTGGGTTATCTAGGTTATGCATCATATCATAGTAGGATGCTCTTGCAGGTGGCCCCGACAAAACGAACAACATCAAGCGCGGGGTGCTGAACGTCTTCTTTCCCCTCTCCTATATCATAGCTCCATGTGACGGTACCATATGCTATGATATAGGAAATCTATGTAATAAATGGGTAGCTAATTAACGGTTAGAATTACTCCATTGATTAGGTATGGTATGCTAGTAGGTATGCTAGCTATGTATCATAACTTCCTGGACAGAACACCGCAATTTCAATGACAACCCTGACATGTATCTAAACTAGACCTAGACGTGGAATACTTACTTAATCGGGAGTTACTACATCTACATACTGTAATCTACATACTGTATCTGTATTATCGTAGGCAACAGAGTTGGTTTCTTCTGGGGGCCTGGGGGGGGGGTTGAAAGTGCACAATGCTGGATATGCTGGATATGCTGGATGCTGTACATATATGTACATATATGATATATGATGATCGATAGGGTCCCCACCCGATCATTACAGAAGGTAGGTAGGCAGGAAAACTTGCGCAAGATGCCTTAATTTGATGCGTGTACGACCGACATACATACATAATTATTTTAAATAGTAATATGGGTCCTTCATTATGCATGCGAGCTCCCCGATTATTCATGTATGCTAGTATGTATGTATGCATGTATGCATCTACAATAGTCAGTAGAAAGCTGGAAGCAAAGACAAGTGATTCATTTGGGTAGCATGATCGTATCATCAGATACGGTATATGGACATGTAACTATCATATCTGCAAAAAATCTTAGTTCAGGAGAGGGCCTTATCGAGATGCCCACATATTAGAAAAACAAGTCTTCCATGTTCTCACGACATCTGTCTAAATTCAGGGGGGCGCTGAGCTGTCCGATTCTAGTTTTCTATTCTTTTGCCTTTCTAAGTACTGTACAATGCAGTCAAGTTCTTTTCTTCCCCCCCCCGCCTTCCCCACGCAAAGCGTATAGAATACCCCTCCCAGAATCCCTCTCAAAAACGGTTGTATGATTCCAAACTGATGGCACATTGTCATGTAGTACGACAGTTGGCCCCTGCTGCAAGAAAAGTGGACTGTGACATGAAGGAAGAAGCCCACCGGGGTAGGTAGGTTTAGGGCAGGGTACCATAATAAGTTGCCACTTTTGCCCTCGCCAACCCCGCCACTCCTGTAGTCTCGAGCGCTTAGAAAGCAACGGAGCCTACTGCCTAATAAGGGTTGGTCGGGATCTAGATCCCCGCATTATCTGCGCAGGAAAAGCTCCCGCCTCCGACTCCACTTGAAAGATCTTCTCGGATCAATTTGATAGACGAATAGAAGCCGACAATGCACTGTGATGAGAGGACAACCGTTAGCGGGATCCGGAATTAAAAGATCTCAGGGTGTTATAGATCAACGTTCTTGTCGGCCAGGGGCGGGGAGACATCTCACGATAGTAATTGCCACCGCGATGTTGAATAGATTTAAGCCAAGAAGCAAGACTTTCCTCCAGTTCAGGAAACAGCGATCCCGATTTAGATGTATCCAGAAAATTCCAGAGAGGCCGAAGGTGAACCAACTGGCAAATAGAGATCCCTATAATAGATGTACTCGATGTAGGCTAGTAGTCAGAACCATCTGGTCAATGATTTGTGTTAAGAGATCGCGCACAAGTATCTTACCGCAAGGCCCAGGACGTCATTGAACACAGGGATGGATTCCGCGATTATCCAGGATACTATCCAGAGGATGACGCAGATTAGAACCCATGCGCCGCGGGATGCAAATGATTGCTTGTGTATCGAGTCAGTCCCACGAAAGATCCGGACGTAGATGTATTTGACGGCCACATGGGCATTCACAACTCCAGCGATGACTATCTTGAGATTGGCTATCAGCCAGAATTCCCCATTCAAAATGATCCATTATGATGAAGGGGCGAGTACCGTTGGTATCGCAATCCCATAAGCGATCTTTTTGGTTGTCTCCGGCGTAGCGTTCAAAGCTGGCGACACAACTCTAGGGCCCGCAAAGACGTATATGACAGCGGTAGTCACCGTGTAGAAGATGATTTCACTGATTTGCAACAATCCTAGAGCTTTTGGGTAGTCTCGGATATCCTTGAGCTCGGAGAAAAACGTGAAAAAGCCAACATGTCCCGCATAGGCAAATGTGATGTTGGAAATCGCAAGGAAGGTGTCATAGAGCTGTGGTCGAGAAGGAACTAGAACGATGTTGTTGTTCGACGGATGTGCTGAAGTAGTGGAGACTCCAATCATAGTGATCAGGACGGCTCCGATAATGCTAATAAAGCTAACCATAGAAATATAAGTGAGGTCCTCGAGCCGTTGAGGAAGGGTGAGGACCAGGGATACGATCAGCCCAACTACCGCAAATATAATTGTACAAGCCGAATGGCCAGTCAGGACATTCATCATGATTGAGAAGGCCAAAAGGTGACTCCCCATGATAAAGAGGAAGAATACTAATTGAACCGCCCCAAGCATTTCTCGACCGAACTGGCCGAGAAGGACCTCCCCCGCATCGGCCATACTGTGAATCTGCACATAATGTTGTTTCAGCTGGCCAATGACGAATCCGGTATAAGTGGAAAGCACCCCGAGCCCTATGATTGCAACTATGCCTCTGAATATTAACTGTTAAAAATGGCTTTTGATTTTTAAACTCTGTTCTGGATAGCGCTTAAACGTACGGAATTAGTCCAAGCGTCGAAAGCGCGGAAGGAAGCGAAAGAATCCCTAGGGATATTGTCTCTGCGATCATGACTATGTATGTAGCATCTTCCGCTTCAGCTTTGAGGTGTATTACGGAGAGAGAGAAGTGGCGGACTCACCCATTCCGGTTTGCCTAGGTTTCCAATATACTTGGTTGAGTGGGCTTTGACTTCACGAAGGGATATGAATGATCCACGAGCTCTTACCACCAAGCCATAGTCCTATACTTCACATCCGCAACATCCTCATCGCCAAAAGGGTCCAGTTGAGTAGTTGCTGGGCCTATAACTGTTGTTGGGGGATCCTCCTTCACACTCTCTTCTCGACGGACCCATTTCGACAAGACATTAATAATGAAATGCAAGCCCTTTTTAATCATCTCTGACAATGTGAGATATCGACTCAAATTGCCAAAGCTTCGTGATGCTGATATGAACGGGAAAATCGGTATCGGTCCAAGCCGTTAGGGCTTCGTAACGCTGATATGAATATTGACTCAAGTAGTTAGTGCTTAGAAACTTGATATCGACCCGAGCCGTTAGGGCTTCGTAGCACCGACGTGAACGACGAATTGATCCAATCGTCAAGGCTTCGCAGCCGCCGACACGAACGGGAAGTCGAAATGGGGACTCGTGCCGCAGCTAGGACGTCGTAACGATTTCGCTGAAATTCTGATCTCAAACACTGCCTGCAAGTAGGTAGGTATGTATATATGTATGTGTGATGTAGTTAGCACTTGTCATACAGTGATATCATAGATGGACCTTTGAGAAGTGATAGGTAGTAAGTAGTACATACTGTAGCAGGTACGGATAGACAGTTTACCCACTATATTATACTAAAGCAATCGATAGACTCATTTGAATATCTATGATGGTTATATGGTTATTAGTTATGGATAGTCTCAAGCATAAGCATATACCTGTAATGACGATAGGGCCACTAACGTAAGTATGGGAAGTCGATACTATCAATCGGTCGATCGAGGCAAGCATGACTCACATACGTAGGTAACTCTAGCCAGAAAAAAAAAAAAAAAAATAGCATGAATCTGAGCGAGGTGATGCTAAGAGGCATAGGAGGTTGTAGCAGTTAAGTGGCCTTGAAAAACAGGGAAAGAGCGAATGGTGACATGAGGAAGCCGCCCATCGTTCGGTTCGACCGCCGGGAGGCTATTCCATCATATTGCATGTTCACGGGGCGATTTATGAGTGACTGGGTTTGCATTAAGAAACCTGTCATGGATGGAAAGCAACTATATAGGTAATATCCATTGGACATTACCTACACGATATGAATCGTAAATGTACATACTATCAAACCTAGGAGTAGGTTAGCAATGGTAAGAGACAAGTAATGAAGATGAGTTAGTCGGGTTAGTTAGGTACCTGCGTAATTCTAGTTTTTGAGGGGTTATATCTTGCCCATTTTGTGCATCATCTATTATGAATTATATATATATATTAGGAAGTTCATATATAAATGTGTATTAGCTATAGTAGAACAGCTGCCAAAGTGTGGAGCAACGATTTGATGTACAAGGTATGTCTGCACCTAATGCCATAGTTAAGGTCTATTCCCAAAGCCAACATCTGAGGGTGAAGGTCGGCAAGAACAATGAGAGAATCTCCAGTACAGTTAACTCACGGAGATCAGCCCGCAAAGTGAAACCAAAAGCTCCCTCTATTTATAACACCGTGGAACTTGTTGAAACAGAAAACCGTGCTTTTAAAGGTGAACAGATAAGAAGCTCTATATAATCCAGATAAAAAAAAAATAGATTGCTTTTAACCTCGATTTCTCCCCAACCCCTGTCCTTTATTTGTGTTTTTATATACTGTACATCCAAAAGTCTATTTATTTGCAAGCGAGTCGGACTGAAGGGTCGATTTTCCTTTTTGACTTAAACGCCGATCGCTTTCCAAGATGTCGGCTGGTTTATCTGTCGATTGTCAATATTTGAATACCAACGGAGGTTTCACTTCCGGACGTACCGCTTCGTGAGAATATCCTCCGCTCCTCTTCGTCAGAGGTAACTGCTTTACCGCTCTCAACATCCGCCCTCGTCATTTTCTGGCAGCTTTTTGGAAGGCCCATCGTGGCTAGATATTGGATACTTTGGTTCCACTCTAGATTCTTTCTCTGATCATCCCACTTAAGCTCCTCAGCCATCATATCGATAACCACGGGAAGCGCTTCAAGGGCAGCCTGAGCATTCAGGAATGCCAGGCGAGTCCGTCGACCGATGACATCAACCACGGTCTGGGCATATTCATGACGCATAGCATAGCGGACTTCACCATCGATGAATGGGTACAAGGGTGATATACGTCTTCCTCGAACTGGGAAACGAGTATAGGTAGGGTTTGATAAGGCCGCAACCTGCCAAGCCCGATCTCCGTAAGCGGCCGTCAAATGCTTTGCAACATCTGTTTCAAGCCCAAAGTGCTGGATAAGATTGATAAAAAGGGTTTTCGAGTAGCCGTGAGCACCGATCAAGCGAACCTGATGGGTGCGACAAGTACCATCGAGGGGTACATCGGCCGTCGCCAGACCGGTTCCGCTGACATCTGGAAGACTGTCAATAGGCCGCGTTTCGAGGCCAAACGTGTTGATGGCCTCGTCGACGGCTTCCTCTGCCATTTGACGATAAGTTGTCCACTTCCCGCCCGCACAGGTTAAGAGACCCGACGGCGAGACCATGATAAGATGATTCCGAACGAGGGACTCAGTATTCTTTGCTTTTGGATCTCTCACAAGGGGTCGAATCCCAGACCAGGCAGCAAGGACATCACCGCGTCGAAGGTTGATATCTGGAGCAAGGTAGCCTCGAATTTCAGCAAGAATCCAGTCGATATCTCTCTCATCTGGTAGTGGCTGTGGGCTGATTTCTGATTGTCGATCCGTTGTACCGGCAATCGTATTGCCCTGCCAGGGGAGGAAGAAGATGACACGACCATCAGAAGAAGGATCAATAAGGCCCATGTTGGAGGGGCTGTAGTATCCCGGTAGCACAATGTGGACACCGGAGCTAGGAGCCACGAGGTCGCTCACGTTAGGATCATCCATTTTCCTGATCGAATCCGAGAAAGGGCCGGTCGCATTGACCACTCCCTTGGCCCGCACCGCGAACTCCTCGGGTTTCTGGCCATTATTCTCATCGATCAAATCCTTCACCCGGGCACCGGTGATCCTACCAGAGGCATCCTTCGTCAAGCCAGTTACTTCCACATGGTTGACTACTGTGCAACCATACAATGCTGCGGTCATTGCTAATGAAACATTCATGCGGGAATCATTGTGGGCGCCGTCTAGAACCCGTTAGTAATCAATTGAGGCTGTACGAAGCAGGCAGCCGTGTAACAACGGCGCCGCGGCGAACAGCATACCGTAATATACCAATGCGCCAACTAGGTTTTCTCTTCGTAACATTGGGAAGGCATCCAGTGCCTTGCTTCTTGTCAGGAAGTACGAGCTTTCTATTCCCTCGGAACCAGCTAAAAAGTCGTAGAACTTGGTGCCAGCCCAGAAGTATGGGGCGTGCCACCATTTTGCCACCGGAAGCATGATTGGAAGCCACATGGAGAGATGGGGAGCGGTGTTTAAAAAGTATTTCCGCTCGCGTAAGGCTTCCTTGACGAGCTTGTACCTGGAAGCGATCCGTGTCAACGAAGAGAGCCATTCAAGCACGCGCATGACTCGAAAAGGTCAGATAGGCATACTGGCTATAATCCAGCTCCCACACAGCCTTTTCTAGATATCGAACCCCGCCATGGACGAGCTTTGTGCTCTTGCTGCTAGTGCCTGCAGCGAAATCATCTCTCTCAATGACTGCGACCTTCAACCCCCGAGTAGCCGCATCGAGTGCAATGCCTGAGCCCGTCGCACCGCCACCGATCACCAGCAAATCATATAGCTCCCCAGCAGATTCCCCAGCTTTTGCCCGGGTGCCATCTTTTGGCCTTGTGTCGGAGCTACGTTTAAGATCCCGAATTTGTTCATCGCGGGATTTTATAAGCGGAAAATTAGGGGGAATAAGCTTGCCAGCACTATAACTTGGGGGTGGTACAGCAGGCTGCTCGGATCCGGGAATGTTGCGGGGGCGGTACGAGATGTATAGTACAGCAGCTCCGGTGAACAGGGCGCCGGTAGTATATAACAGAGATCGCAGAAAGCGGCGATGATATCGAACGGCCATCTCACTGCTATTCCCGATGCCCTAGTTCTAGGGAAGGCCAGTGGTTACCCACCAGCTTCGAGCACCAGAACTGAATCACAATAGCAGAACAAGTGCGAGACCCTGAAGAAGAGCAAATTCTCTAAGCACGGTTCATAATCTCGGTAAACAAACTGTACATTAGGGGAACGGAACGAAAACAGTCCAACCCAAGAACAATGAATGGGAAATTGAAAACTCCTGTTCTACGCGAAATAGCGGAAGTCACTCCCAACGCCAGAGAATCACTTCCGGAAAGGTACAGGGCCAAAGGAAAGAGGAGGAATTGAGGGAGGTCAAGGACTGTTCTCCAAATCAGACAACTATGCAGGTGGAGGATGAGGAATGGGGAAATGACGATGGTGGTAGAGGATGGTAGTAGTAGGAGTAGGAAGAGAATAGAGTAGTTAGTTAGTTAGTGGTGGTGGTGGTGGTGGTGGTGATGGAGGAGGTGATGGAGGGAGGTGGTGTGTGTAAGCGGTGATAATGATGATAATGATGATGATGATGGAGATGATGACAATAATGATGATGTCGTGGAACGCGAACTAAAAAAGAGACGCGCCGAGATGAACTTTATTTAACTTAGCCAAACCGTACATACCTGTTTGAGTATAGTTATAATATTTGTAGTACAGGATAGGATAGGATAGTATCACAGCTAGTTAGTTACTAGTATAGGTTAAGTATTAAGTAAGGTAAGGAAGGATAGGGTTTGGAAAATCATATTAAATAACATGATCTGATCTGACCCTATCATACATAGTATTATGATGTGATATAGTTAATTATAATCTTTATATTATAAAATATTATCAGTAATAAATCATAAAAAATGTTATTATGATGCCAAAAAATCATATCGGCAATTTCGCTCGGGGATGACGGCGTCGGTACGCAAGAGGATCCGGATCCATCCCCAGTTCGGTTTAGGCGGTGTCCGCTACCTATCAGAGGATCCGATGTGGATGTCAAGGTTAATTATTAATAAAGCATAAAAAAGGCCGAAGTTCTCGATCCGACCAACCCAGGATGCCTTGGGAACCGGGTTTGGCCTTGGGGTCTTGGGTACTTCTTTGAGACGTTCATCAGGTTCATATCCTTGGATCATCCCCGCAGTGAAACGGATCACTTCTCCATCAAGAAGATTTAATCAAACCCTAAATAATAAACAAACCCATTCCCAAGAATGAATGGATTTATTATTCTCTTGCCATATAGATTAATATTATCGATAATAATGCGGAATGGTCGACAGGCAGACACCAACACATAAGCTCGATCGATAGTAAGAGACCATGAGTGATCGAGCCCTCTTCGGTGTCACGAATATATACTGGCTGTAGTGTGGGCTCTCACGATGATAATCACGGAGTTTTCGATATATCCCAAGCTCCACGCGGATCGATGGCTTAAGAAACCAGGGCTACTAATAGCATGATCGAAATGGGCAGGTTGATAGAGCTATATATAACCGACACCGCCGGGTTGTATGTACATATCGTACCGATTATAGTAGCTTAGGGAACTGTAGCTAGTACCTGTGGCTTGAGTGATGGTTTGACCTATCGAGTCAGCTCCTGTTGGTTCACTGGAACTAGATAGCTAAGGGTAATAATAATCTCAATGTCTTCACTGTAGTTATTTTATTACCAAGTTGATCCACAATTCAATTGATAGCTAAGAGATCGTGTGATGATAGAATATACGGCAAAGTGAATTAGCGGTGAATCTAAATCAATTGACCAAGGCGGCGTGTCAGTCATTATTATGGATCTGTTGAATAATGTATCCGTGCACCCGTCAGCACCATGATTCATCAGTCGCCGAAGAGGATCGATCCCATAACCAGGTTCAGATTGATTCAAAAAGTAGGTACCTAACATAAGTTCCTTTAGCTATGATACTAGTATCATAGTAGCTTGGGAGTTCCAGTGAATCAGAGCAACCCTAGGCAATCATGTACGTACGGACATACTAACTAACAGTCATACATCTAGCCATGCATTATCGATCGCTTCTATGCCGCAAAGGGCAGCCGCCACTGGCTGAGGCAACATCGCAACCCCCTTTCATGCAGTTCATGCCAACATCGATTGTTGGTCCCTCCTCATAGCATCATCTGGCGCGCAAGAAGCAGAACAGCCAGGCTAATCAAGTTTCTTACTTAATGGCGATAACCGTACAGGTTATATTGCAGTACCATGATCATTCACCACCGCTTGCATTGGACTCGACTAACGGTACATACATGACCTCCATCTTCTTCTTATTATCGTCGGGAGTGGATCCACGCATCCTCAGTCACTTTTCCTAAGCCGGATCGGGAGATGTACATATGTACTATGTTCATGTAGGTGTTCGGTCAGTAGACCTACGGTACGAACGAAATGGATCGGTACAGGTACCTACATCTCCTGGGAAATTGAGCATTTAGTGTGGTGGTCGGTGATCTGTCCCCCCCAAGGTTCTCCGCTAGTGGACAGATCTTCGAAAAGCGGCTATGAGGAATGGGATAGTAGAAATTTCATACTCGGGAGCTCGGGAGATAAGAAGACTGAAGCTGTGCTCGGATAGTATTGTCTGAGGCATATCGATTCATCATGTCCATATGGGACGATGATAGTCTCGGCCCAATCATAAATGAACATATAAAGAAATTCTCCCAGCTACTAATCAAGTAGCCTCACTAGATCAACTCCATTTGGTTGTACATACATACATACATGCAAGGTGGGGATATCTCATGCAATAGATTTGCAAGAAATTCAACAATTCCCAGAGGTCCGCATACCCGTCCAGAAACAGCCACCCAACTGATACGGCGCCTTAATGATCTAAGAAACAATCCGAAGTGAGAGTCATTTCCACAATTCGGGGAAAGTTTTTTTCTTTTTTCCCTTCCCCCATCACCTCCATCCAGTTCTTATTACATTTCTCTTTTTTTTCCGCTCCGGGTCCAAGCCCAGCGGGAAGTGGGTCATAAAACGATAAATGTATACGAGGGCAAAGGAAGGAGAAGAAACGGGGGAAAAAAAAAATAAAAAAAAGAAGAATACCAAGTATCCACAAATGGGAGGACCATCTGAGGATTCCTCGAATCCGTGTCCCAGGGAATCATGTAATCCACTGCCGTGGAAAACGGGACAGTTCGGAAATGAGCCCCAAGTAAGGCGCAAAAAGAAGGCAAGATTGTCGCACCCATGCATACCCAAAAAAACAAAATTACCCCAATTATCGCCATTTAATGCAACCGTAGAGAGATAAGTGAAGAGATCAAAGGAGCCCAGAAACCTAGTTGGGCAGTGTGGAATTTGAACCGAGAATGCAGATCATGAGGTCGTTAATCGTCGTTTCCAGTCGCGGACTTGGTCAAAGCAGCTGGCGTAGTCCCGCAATTCATTGCGCACCCGATCTGAGAGGGACCATGATTGGGAGGAACTGCTTTGCAATGACAGGAGCGAGGTTTGGGAGGAGGAGGGAGATAGCGCTGCCCGTGGCCCAGATTGAGAGACATTGGAACCAACGTTGGCAGATTGGCTCCAAGATGTGGTTCCCTGTTGACCGAAGGTGCCTGTCGGGTGCTTCATGCCGCCGCCACCTATAACAGAAGCCGAGGGTAGCCTCGTCACATCCGGCCCCAGCGCAGTTTGGGCGTTGTATAATGTCGGGGATGCAGGACCTGCATCAGGCGATAGCTGATCAAGCTCTGCCAATCGGCAGGCTTGGGAGCAGTAAGCTCCGCCGAAAATCTGTCGGTCACAGACCAGACAGAAATCAAGTGACCACTCCATTGATGTGAAGGTATGAATCAGGAGTCGACGAAGAAAATCTCTCTCGGGAGACGGCAGGAATCCGGAGGAAAGAGAACGAGAGCCGAATCTGGGGAGGAGATAGAAACACTGCTTTCGAGAAGATGGGTCGTCGAGAGCGAAAAAGCGGATGGTAGCCCAACCGGGATTAGGGAGACAAGAAGTCGAGTCACAGGCCTCCGAATGCTGAATTTAAGCGCTGAAGGAGAGGTAGAAGAAAGAAATTGATAATGGTGGTGGATGGAATTGCACATAAGGAAGCGGATGGTATCGTATCATCTCATCATCCACTTTGGCTTCAGTCTCATTTTCTTGCGTGCTCTCCGAATGTCAGGAGGTCGACTCTGCGGTTCCTTGGACGAGGGCTCCAGTCTTCTTCCGTTGACGACAGAGGGAGGATGGATGATGTGAGGACAACCGGCGGGAGGGGAGAGTCATAACATCTTATTATTATACTATTATGAAATAAAGCTGAGCCATGACGAGTCATCGAAAAGGAACTAGCACAGGGGACAATTCTTATTAAACCCGACCCTTGACGAAGTCTAGGAGGAAGTGGGGAAGCATTCTCGCAGTAGTGGGAACTACACGAGCAGGCTAAGAGTTAATTGTAGCGTGGGTGGTGATAATTGATGAATTTAGGACGATGGTTATGATACGGTAGCTGTTGCTGCATAAATAGGATATGGGAGATGCATGACTGTATGTAGCCGTATCCGGATTGGTATAGTCTTCTTTTCTCTATGATCGTACAGTACAAGTCAAGTACAGTTAGATCATATCATGTATGTTATAGATTGTATAGACGACTCTAGTATAGTATTATGTACAGTAAACGTAAGTAAGTACTGATACTGTACATGTTAATGTTACTCCTGTACAGTACATGTCCCGATTACCACCATATCATCATCCATCATCATAGCATAGTATATATATACGACCACGACCACCGCCGCCCAAGACTAGAATAGTATGGGAGGTACGTATCATGTACTGTACCTAATGTACCACCAAGGTTTTATTTAATTTAAAGGCCATCCAACCATCCAAGGAGCAAGCACCAAGCACAACAACATCCACCTTCCAGACAGACTCGTTTTTTCATGTAGAGAACGCCGTCGAAGAACGCTTTCTCACGATCAGTCGACAGGGGGCATGGCGCAGATGCCACCTGTGAGTCGACTACTCGGTGGAGAATCGCTCGGGATGATCATTGGGGGGGAAAAAAATAAACGAAGGCATCATTTAGTAGTGGTGAAAAGGGAGGTTTGTGCGGCAGCTCCGGAAGGGGGATGAGGGTATTTTCCGCAATTTTGACAACATCTCAGGTCAAAATTTATTTTCGGACACTGGGTGGTTTCTGTTCCTTTTCTTTTGTTTTCTCTCCATTTTTTTTCTTTGACATTTTCAAAATCGGATGGAGACTCTACTAGTAGTATGTATGTGATTTGCTAGTGCTGCAGATGGCCATCTCCGTCTCAGTTAGAGGGTCACCTGGTCGGGATGATTGGCCATTGATTTCACCCCCGTGGCTTTGCACGGACCCAACACCGAAGTCGACAGGATAGAAAAAAAGAGGAAAGGTGAAAAAAAAAAAAAACGGAAAACGGAAAAAAAGAGAAGCTAGAAAGAAAATATTTCAAAACTAGATCCGGGTGGGAAATTTGAACAATGGGAAATTTCCACTTCCCCAGATGGCGTTGCGCCCAGAGGGTGACTTAAACCATTAACTAATATTTCGCCGGCGCCACAGCTCAGGCCGTTCGCGTGATCGTTGCTGATTTGAGGAAGGAGAGGGGAAACTCTTTGCTGACTGGCATCTGCACCTGCACCAGGAGGCAACGTAAGAAGGGAAGACCATGGAGCAATCATTAGTGCAGATCGCCATCCAACAGCAGCTGTTCTTCCCTGCGATCGGTCTTTACTCCGAGCAGAGGTGCCAGCCATCATTGGGTGCGCCGTTGCGTTCAGGATGCCTGGCCATTCAGTAATAATGAACATTCCTCTCTTAGAGAGACCTTCCCTGCAAGCTGCATGAACCTGTTGCAATGCGCGGTGCTTGTCCTGGGAACATCGGCTAGAAAACAAGTGAGGTTCTGGTCGGTCTCTAAAGAGGCGACTCGTTTTCGCTGGTACTGACGGTTCGAGAGCGCCAACGAAGGAACTACTCCATTTAGTAACTAATGATGATATAACCTGAACTTTGAGGGACCATCGTCTCTAATGTACAGAGAAAATCCTGGATCATCATCAGGCGGGCCCTGGCTAGCAGGGCGGGGTAATTCGAACATCCTTCATGTTGGGTTTTCAGTCGAGACACCGAAGAGGTCTGATCGCTCGTGGGAAGTGGCCAACTGGAGACCGACGCATCTGACTGGCCAGTTGTCGATTTCAATCGTGGCTCGGGCGCATGGGAGAAAAAGGAACAGTAAACGAAACGAAGCGAAACGAAAGACGCCAGGATCGTGGTGGAAGAAAGCCGCAACGGGAGTGGACGAAGGGACGATGGGCGGAGGTTAGGTCCCTAGGCTAGGAGCTAGCTAAAACGACGGCTACTCCCCTTCAAGTTAGATGGGGGAACCTGGGAGAAAGGCCGCGCCTACACTAACGATGGCGTGTCTTCTCTGGAGAATTTAACGATGGCTTGCTTGTCATGCCTAAGAATTTGCCCAGGTCAGGCTAGAGAAGTTACAGATGCGGTACTCGATACCTAACTCTGGTTAGGAACCTGGCGGTGCCTAAACTCAAGGTAGCCACGTCCCATATCGCTTACATATCCATTAGCTAACGATTCGAGCACTCCGCCACAGAGGAATCCCGAAATCGAGCAGGGGTCATTGCTTCCAGCCCCTCCCGTTGTAATGGCCACAGTGTCTGCAGCGTCCATCAGGGTCATCGTGGAAGAAGACCGTCCACGAAAGCCAAAGGTGATTCCTAAGCGATAGAACGATATGGATCGATCATTTTTAATGTGCTGTCCCGAGGGGCAATACGCATCACGACCTATAATGGTGATGGATTCTATCAGATTCCAGCCGTATGTATGTATGTACATGTACATGTACTAGGATGGAGAGTGAATAATAATAATGGGAAACTCGTATAATAATGTATGTGTGTATGTATGTATTAACATACATGATTTTGCAATGCCGAATGTAAGTAAAAACCCTATGTAAGGAATGTACATACGGACCCTACTAGAGGTAGGTACTTGGTACTAATGAAACTAACTATGGAAATGCCGGCAGGAACGAGACCAGCACAGGCTCATCTCTCATTTCTAATATTACCTACTATACTTATTATAAGTATTTACAAGTATCTAGTAGCTAATTTTATGATGAAAACTCGTTTCAAGATCACCCAGAGTAAAAAAAAAAAAAGGTGAAGAAAAAGGCGGGATTCAAACGAGTGAGAGCTTTCTATTAACCCACTACCAGTTATTGATCTGTATGTAGGAACGGTTGATATTATTAACTATGATACTAACTAATCAACGATAACCCTGTAATAGTCAAATCCACTTTGGTTCGTACACTCATTAAATTAAAGAAGTAGTATGTATCGGTTTG
The DNA here is from genome assembly GCA_019804575.2 of Pseudotulostoma volvatum. NCBI lineage: Eukaryota > Fungi > Ascomycota > Eurotiomycetes > Eurotiales > Elaphomycetaceae > Pseudotulostoma > Pseudotulostoma volvatum. Next base: position 39,806 of record JAHQZX020000570.1, read on the forward strand.
ACTCTGCAAGTCGTTTAGGTTAATTAAATCACTGATTAGAATTTGACCGTTGCGCAGTGACAAACCAAACTACTCTAGACGAAAGTGGTAGTATGACGGTAGCTAAAGGCAATAGTAGGCAGGAGAGGAGGGCGTGACATTGGCATGAGACCCTCAAGCTATCATAGCTATCATCTCAAGGGTGCATATGAATGAATAGTTACTTACAAGCTAGGAAGAAGCATCCCATGGCACATCCCGGATGAGAAATATCTCGATACTAGTCTAAGATAGACAGATCTCATCACGGAAATCTTTTCGGTTTGCAGATTTATCCCATTCTTATTAGTGGACCAATTGTACGGTCAGTCCGATCTGATCGATCACTGTTAATAACTTCCAGGCAGCCTTTACGAGAAGTTGAAGATGATCTGCCGGAATAATGGTTTTCCCGCTTCCCACTTTGAGTCTATCGTTTAACCAAATGCTGGTGCCTCCCAATGAGGAATAGCCCCTGCCCGAACAACTCCGGCACGCTAAGATTATTAATCATAAAAACAAAACCTGGTCGCTGAACCCTACCCTCAGACCTCTTCCTCTTCTTTTTGATATGGCTGGCTCGCTGGAGGAGACTAATAGTGATTTCCTCTCATCACACCCACTATGTGGATTCTCCGTTCGATTATTGTTGTGAATATCTCACATATTTCCATTTTCATCGAGTTCTGTCAGCTATGTCCTATTGCAATATTGGAAGTCTAGTGTTCCTAATATGATCCTTCTGACTTCTCGGTGATTGACGGTGCTAGCGGGATTGATGCTATTACACAATGACAATTGGATCGTTCTGTTCCCCCGTTCTGAGCGATGCCTCAGGAAGGTCCCTTTACACTAGCTCGCTTGATTTCCTTTTTCTCTTTTGAGGTTATTCTTCTATCATACGAATCACTAGCTAATTGAAGCTCTATGAAAATCAACTCCGAAGATCTCCCGGTCGAACGGACATAGCCGCAGTTGGTGCCTTGCGATTTACTGGGATTCTTCTCCGGCGGGCCCATTTTTAGTCGGTTCGAACGCTACAACAGGTTCAAATAAAAAATCTTCTTATTTTTGCTCGTATTGTTTACTTCTTACTACGTGCACCCGGGTTGTGAACCAGAACGTCAGCGCCGTCGATCGGTGTGCAAAGAGAAGCATGTCTGAACATTGAATTCGCAGTCAAGGGGGCTCAGAGTTAATGGAATTCCCCCCCGTTATCCCTGTTGATCGGGTAGGGGTCAAGCTGTCACTGAATATTGGATCCTTCACACTCTCTGCCCGGCCTACCTCGGTGAAAGGGACAGGTTCTAGCCTAAACTTGTAGAACTCTTTCCTCGGTGGTCATCATGTTTCCCAACCGGGGCGGCTCAAAATTTGGTGCTGGAAATTCTTGTTTTCTTGTTTTCAGTTTTCGCTCTTCGTGAATAGTCTAGCCCTCGCTACCAGATATGAAGCCTACTAACGCCGTTATACCAGCCCGGAGAGTGGGATTAAATTCTAGTGTGGTTGGAAAAACTTCACAAGAATGAAGATATTGGATTAGAACAGTGAAGTCTTCTGAAGTGCTTCATTCGCATCAGGACCCATAGTACCGATAACCGCGGCTAAAGTAGAACTACTTACAGCGGATTCAACTCTAACCAAAACACCAATGCTCTTATCAATTGGCTGTTAATCGATGAGGCGAGATATCACAACTTGTATTCCTTCCGTGTGATGGGAACTATAGTAGCATTCATTAAGATAGAGGAACCAATCCATTAATCGTTAGCAATCGATATCTAGTACATAGTCTACAATACCAGCGTATTGGGACAAGTCCTATAGGTGGTTGATACATATTCACTTGTATTCAAGCCTAACTAGCTTCTAATCGAAGGCCCAGGAACGAACACCGAGTCGGGTGATTTCTTATCCAGATTCAAAGTTAGAGCGCTGCGTATGGTCGCAGTTGAAGTCTGGTGAGCGCCACGCACTACATCGGCCCTGTATAGCCAGCCGGAAAGCCGGCATGGTGTAGCAAAATACATCTTCGCACTTACACTTACGCCCTTAGTATATGTAGAAACCCATAACATATGTACGCCATGTTAAAACCGGACAAGCTAGACGCGCACAAGTGATAATGGCATTGGAATTGCAGTTTCCCCCCTATCGAGTGGCACGCCTGGATCAGTCAGGCTGCGTTAGGCGATATTTTATGTGCACTTCTAGGGCCTTTGGCCTCGCACTCCACCGACGTGGCTTTCTAAGCTTGTTCCTGACACTGGAGAAATCCATCACTATCGCTATTATATCCCTTCTCTTCCTGCTACTCGGCAGGAATCCGGACCAGCGTACTCGGAAGCACCGTCCCTGACGGATCTACTTTGTTTCCTTCACTCGAGGCGGGGTTATGTAACTCAGCTACCTTCACTAGAGAAGAGATAAGCGAAAACGTCAGTCGCAGGGGTTTCGACGAAAAAAAAAAAAAAAAAAACAATTGTAGGGCTTAGAACATCAGGCCGCTGCAGGGATTGAATAGCTGCAGACATATAAGCATAACCGTGAATTGTGTAAAACTTACTAGATGACATGCTGATTGCCTGCAAGACATCATCCCAATTTGCAAGAACACACGCAACGGCTAGCCACAAAAGATTGAGTTAGTTCTCCTCCATAGAGATATATCCCCCGATTGCCTATTTTGTCGAAAAGTTAGTGGGCAAGTCAGTAGTACCTTCGGTCCCATCTTTCAATGTCCTTATTTTCTCTTCTAGAGTCTGCATTTGCGCTGCGAGTTCAGCGCTGAGATCACGCAATTGCCTGAGATTCTCTAGCTCGGTCTCCTTGGACGTGATTCGTGCAGCCAAGGAAGCTGATTGCTGTGGTATGACTGAATAGGCATTGTTAGCTTGACGAAGGGATGTCGCCGTCGCGCCAGGGGGAATGGATGTTGTTGACCGAGGCGCGTAGGCCATAGTAACAATGAAAAGCAAGTTGAATCAAGTCGGGCTATGATATCCGAGTAGGTATGTATGTATGTATGTATGTATGTACGTATGTATGTACCGTCTTACATATGTGGGCAGGGCTTTAAATTATGCATCGGACATAAGGATGCACATGTACCTGTACCTAGACGGATGGGTCATGCCTGTATGTATGTATCGTAGAACCTTCACACACTTCCTGATCTGTTCTTTGCCGCCAACTATTGTAATGATGGGAGTCAAGGATAAATCTTTATCTCACGCAATATTGCACTTGCAGTTAGGTACATATGAGAGAGAGTTGGTCTCTGGCGCTAGGGCCTCAAGAGATCTGCACGAGCTACTGAACAATTCAGCGCCGACTTTCAATAATAATACCTAGAACTACGAATATTATTCCCAACTCTCGGGCCGGGATGGATTCTCTCTTAACCAAGACCGAAATCTTCTGGCTTGCCTTCGACCCTTCGAAACTATTAAATGCACGCGTTATGCTTGTTAATCATCGATAAGGGCGTATTCTTCGGATCCTGTTACACTCGATCGACCGATACAAGTGCTGGTCAGGATGTCTTGGATGAGCCAGCCTCACTCATTGGTAAACCCGTTCACAACCTTCTGTTCCATATCAGACAAGCCTCGCTATTATTTGCATGTGCATACGTGGAAGAGCTTAAAACCTATCCAGGCGGTCGGGTTGTGCAACATTACTCATACAACCACAGAAGAAAATATAAAACACTTGTAGCACCGACTAAGCCAACATTGCTACATACCTTCCCGCGAGAACGCTGCGGTCTCACAACATCGATCGATTTTATGCTCATACTGAGCATCGCAGATGCTGTCACCAATACAGCCTCAAAACGAAGAGCAAAGCCATCACGAAGGGCTTTTTGAGAGCTCACGCAAAAGGCACGAGTCTTGCGGGCTAGCTTCGATATAACACTCAAGCAGACCGTAGATTTACAAACATTCTGCGAATTTCCGCCCCGCGGCTTCCAGCAATCTCCACGGCTATAATTTAAACGAACTCGGCACTAGAGCTAGCTTTTTCGAGAGTCGTATTCTAGCCTCGCGGCTGCTTGCATGCATGATCGTTGTATGTGGGAGGCAATGGGAATGAGACATTGAACGGAAGAATTGTGAATTTAATTGTCTGGCAAGAAACTCACATGATGCTAATGAAAGGCATTTATTGACTTCTTAATAGAGAGAAAGTTCTCACTCCCGGCGTAACGCATCTAGTTGACTACCAGCCTGCTATGAAGCCTAAGTCGTTCTCCGTACGATGTATTTAGAATTCCGTATTGCGAAGTTCGCAACATCGCAATGACAGTATGGGTTGTCTTCCAGTCTACATTCCGATGCTGCACAGCTGTTGCCAACACACATAGAACATTGAAAGCACTGTCTGCTTCATCTTCCGTTTTTATAACAGATGGAGCGCAAGAGGAAGTGAATGCTTATCCCCGTTCTTTCAAGTCCTCTAGCTGAGGAGGATTTGAGACAAACAGCCAATTTTCTTGGTATCACGACAAATTATGAACTAATAAGACTTCGTAACAAAGTAACATCTAATAGATAAATGATGAATACGGAAGAAGCGGATCAAAATAGGCAATAATTACTACTTGTAACCAATCGAGTATCAGCTTCGTATTTGTTTTAACCCTATACTCTCTACGTAGACCGTTGATGTTAGGTATCGTGTCTACTCTCGAAACAAGCGCAAGAACCCTGCAACGTCCACGTGACCTTGTCAAGCGTCTCTGCAGGTTTTAATTTCTACAATATTAAGTATTAGATAAGCTTCTGAATTCTTATATCTTTACGTTCTCACGAGCAGAATGTGTAAGGATTACAGACTCTTGTCAACAGTGTTGCCATTATTCGAGTCGCTTTGTAACCGCGAGAGCAGACCCAGCACCATTCGATTGTGCTCATATCAGCACAAGGAACCCCTTCGAGGTTGATAGTCCAGCAGGCGATTTTTACGCTTCGACGCGCATGAGTTATCATGGAGGCGGAGCCGGCCGGTTGGCATGCTCGGAGCCCGATCGGAAAAAGCAGCTTCTCAGTTCAGTGTAAAGAGAAAGGCAGGTTAGGGACATCAAAACCGGGACTTAAACCTAGGGCTACTTTGAATTAATTGGCGGCCACAACACTCCATGATACCTACGTCGTGTAACCCGGTAGGTATAGCTAGTAGAGTCAGGTTAGAAAGTTGGCCCATATATATATATATATAGAGTCATCTCCAGTCATTTCTGAGATGCTACGGTCTGGGATCGCTAGCACGTCTACGTATCATAGAGGTCTTTCTGGGGATATCATACACAGCCGATGCACCTAGATCAATCACATATGTATAGAAGACAAAAATGATAGGACTAATTTCGAGACTTAGAATCTTAATAGTAGTTGAAAGGGTCCGAGGCATCTGATATACACACGGAATAAAATATCAACTTCATCAAATAGCGGTAAGATATTAGTTAGGGTATCTTTTGGCCATAGGTAATTAAGGGTCTTAGAAGCTTGCTCACCGTTCCTGATTGCAACCCGAGCTGATTTGTTTGCTCTGGGCTGACAGTTTCAAAGCGGTCAAGCTCTGCTGCCTTGCCAGCAAGGTAGACCCATGGACCCCTCCCACCTATCTCAATGCCACTGCCGATGGTCCTACGCTGGTTAAATTTAGTAAATTGGAAGATTAACTTCGCGATACTCCTCGATCGTACATACGTATCACCTTCTTTGGCGCTTACAATTGCTTATGATTCCACATAAACCGATGTGACGGTCGCCTCTCCTGAAGATCAATCGATCCGAGGTCCAGTGTACATACATAAGCCAACCCAGCAGCGATGTTGAAGGGTGCAAAAAAAGGTTCACCAACAGTTTCAAACAAAACCAAATCTTTCAAAGGGTGCGGAGCGGAGCGCTCACAGAAGCGAGACCGGGAGATATAGTATGTAGTATGTACCAGTGTTTTGAATTAACTACCTAGTAGTACTAGGTACCTTTCATGCAGTTCTGTTTTCAAAACACCCTGCAGCATTCCGCAAATTACTAGTGACGGTGTGGACAAGTTTCGCCCCTGCTTATCTAGATGACATTATTATCGTTCACCCAAAATCAGGCTTCAAGAACAAACAAGTCCGCCAGCCACTCCAAAATGACAGGGATCGAAACCAGATAGTTGGGAAACGCGAGTTTGGATGTTTCTGGAGGGAATTAAGTACCAATACCAAATCATTAGTACAGAAAGAAGCGATCGGGATCAACTGAGAAAAAAAAGAAAAAAAGGTTAGAGCAATTGTTGAACTAGAATGAACCCCCAAATGTGAAACATCTTTGACGCTCCAGCTCCAATCTTACCCCCTGCACCTTTGTATGTATGTATGTACATGTACATACAGAAGATAACTTCCGAAGTCCTCGTGAGATCTGCAGAGCACCCAATTGCAAAGTTAAGGAGATGTTGCGGATAACTTCTCAAATATATCGAAAACGTGCTTGCTGGGTAGTAAGGATAATAAAATAAGGCTGCCAATGTGAAATCTACCGTCGGGAGAATGAAATACTGAAAAATTAAACGCTTATTATAATTAAAAGTAAAAATATCACATGATCTTAATACCACCCGAAATGCTAGGAATACATGATATCGACATACTTACTAAGTAGTGGGAGCAAGATCGAATCCACCAAGGACATCCTACACTTTTCGTTTTAATGCCACTAGCCATGTTTCTATATATCGATGTCTTCTCTGCCTGCGCGCTTTCGTCTCACCCTTCAAAATATTAACTACAAGCCTAGTCCTTCCACCTTACATCTCACGGATGGACGCCTAGTACTTCTCCGGGAGCGGCAGTAGTTTACAACTACAGTTTGGTTGTCCGTTAGCCCTCATTTCAGAAGATTGCCTGTTTGAACAGTGTTTAGGCCGCGGTAATCTAATGTAAACCCGGATACCTCCTCCCAGTTCCTTGGCTAGGTGCGGAGCAGCTGCAGGTGAAAGTGCTTAACTTAATGAATCTCCTTTAGAAATGTTCCATCGAGGTATTTTGCAACTCTCAGGGCCCTGTGCCTGGTTCGGGGTTTATTTTGCGGCCAAAAGGGCATCGCTCAATAGGAATTCGTGATGATATCAGTACTTTTTGCGAAGCATCTTTCTTTTTATCTTCCTTTTGATAAGGGCTACTCTTTCTTTTTTGAAAGTGTCGAAGTCTTTGGTAATGGCAAATGCGGGTGCCCCATCCCTAATGTTCGGCTTTGAGATTTCCCTCAAGATTCAGACGTCAGTACCTAGCTTAGATCTTGAGTCTTGTTTTGGTTCACCGAGGGCTTTCTCAGTAGATATGAAAACTGTCGGCGGGATTTCACTTTGGAGGCTCCGTGGATCTTTCGAGAATTTGGATGTCTGCAAGGGTAAGACTGTTCCCAAATCAACGGCGCGTCCGAAAGGGTTGTCAGGCTAGGGTTAGGTATCGATTTCGGATAAAGTCTGGCGCTGGTGCATGGAAGGCCGTTCGCATTACTTTCTTTTTTCCTTAGATACACCTTAATCATAATTCTTCCTGCAGCCGGCAAACTCGCATTTCTTGACGGCTAGCTGTAAATTCCGCTTTTTTTGCAGCGCGTTGAGGAACGTGTTCTCGCTTAAGTCGAAACTACGAGGGGAAATATTGTGATTGGACACTATGGAATGCGACCACCTGTTCTTTGGGCTCGTATTTCTATCAGCTTGATAGGAAGGCGAATTTTGGAGAGATAAAAGATGTGTCGATAAATGCATCCATGTCATACAAAATTAATTGGCAGACGGGCATGATGATTTATTAGGAATGTCTCTAAGAAGACAAAATTTGTATCTCATACTGATCATAGGCTGCTTAGACTGATTTGGAATGGACTTTGGGGATGGTCACTTGAACGGAAAAAAAATTTTTTTTGTACAGTAGGAAGATTTACTTTCTCTCCGTAAAGTTAGTTAACCAAGGTGTTTTCTTCTTTTCTTTCTCTTCTGATCGAATCTCAAGTTATTTCCTTTGCTACGTTTTTTCTCTTTAGCAAGGAAGAAGGGCAGCCCATTGAAGAGAGTGATCTTCTCTGCTTCCGAAAGCACATGTTGCTATTCGGGCACTTTGATTGCACGGGCCGCTAATGCTCAGACGCTAAAATATTCTCAAGATTGTGGAAGCTGTCCCGAGAGGAATCTTGCCTAAATCGGAAGGTGAGAGGGGAGGTGGTGAAGCACAGGTTTTTTTTCCCCTTTTTTGAGTAGCCATATCGCTCCAGCCTGAGAGATTGCCAGTTGAGCCGAGCTATTCGTCCTTTATCAATTTGTTTTAAAAGTATCTCAAGAAGCTAGCTAGGTCACACTGGCAACAACGACTTTAACTTCGCGGAGGAGGTTCAAACCTTAGGCTTCAGCTGACATTGTTCAACAATAAGCTAAAGCTTCAAGGCTAACAGGCAATGAATAGTTCGACTCAACAGGTAGGCGCCGGCCTCCTCCATACGTCAAGGAGGAAAGTTTGGCATTTTGCTGGGATGACCTTGTGTAGGAGCTCGATTCAATCAACACCATAAGGGTACTTACTAAATTTAGAGAGGAGGTAGGCGCCATTAATGATACCATACATGGTATACTCTGCCATTTTCGGTTGTCACCCTATTGTAGAAGATGGATCTGAAGATGTCGCATTGATGGCAGCAGATAATATCGATGCATCAGGTGCCTGGGCCACTGGAGGGAGGGATGATAGCAAGTGGAGCTGATATATTCTAGGTTAGTTCTTATGAAACATTCGAAGTTTGTAGGCTGCCTAGACTTATTTAGTCCTAGCAAGGCACAGTGGGAGGTTGACGTCACCCTCTTTAATTATTGTATCAAGCGATACTATACGATATATTGTAGTATCATAAGAGGTAGCGTGTAGCATTCTACTCTCCTATACTACCTGATAGTTTGATCCATCGAGTTCCTAGTTCCTTAGATCAAGCTTGGGGAATAAGCGTGTTTTGATTATAGGGTTCTTGAACTGCTGTGACTCGTATCTGTCCTTTCGCAGATCTGGGTCTTGGGCTTCTTTCTACTCGCTATCTTTTTGTGATTAGTTTAGGAGTTGTCGCCAATCATAGTAGCAACCAGAGTCTTCTGAAATCCTGCTCTAGAGAATATTACTGGATTAGTTAGTAGACCATACTCTCTACTTTCATTACGTGTTTATGTTACCATCTTTGGACACCGAATCTGGATTCGCACATGTGATGTCTGTCATGATGTGACGTCCATATGAGCCTACTAGTAGCTAGCCGGTGATCATAAATTGGATCTCGACTGACTAGTATCATACATATTACTATTTGTTTCTCTTTGCTTCTTTGGTTTTATGTTGGAGCCTAAGGCCCCAGCTAGGATTGGTTCGTCTCGCTTTCTTGCTCATAAAGTAAGGCGTTCTTCCTCTCTTCTATTTTCCCGGAAATGGAATGAGGCTCGTCCATTTTGACTTAATTTGTCTTAATAATTTCCTGTCAGTCCACTTATCTACGGCTGCTCTCCATAAACCCCCACTATTACCCAAGCTCTGCTTGTTGACGAACTTTAATAGTATCAATTGGTTTTGCAGGAACCGCCTGTTGTATTTCGCTCTGCAGTCACAGACTTTACAGATCCTTTGTTAGCATATGCCTAATACGTTGTCCGTTCTTCTCTCCTGCCTACCTGCCTGGCAATACAAGAAAAATACATGATAAGGACGAGTAGACACAACCTCAGACATGAATTCTAACCTGCTCGCCGTGATAGAGCAAATGTGTGTTATCGAGGCCAGAAATCGAGAGTTGGTGGTTAGCCATGGTCGAACACCTAGCTTGAACGAGATCCCTTCGAGAATACTAACTTTTGGAACAAAATTTCAGCACTGTCAAGTGTGAATGATTGAATACCGTCGCCGTATGATCCTCAAATTAATCACCACAGACTTTGACCTGTCCTCTCTATGGGGTCTACGAATTCGGAAAGATAGCACAGGGCCGATTAAATAACATTGTCCCCTTGTTTTCTTCTATGCTACCCTGTCGCCAGGCTGTGCTCCTGCTGTCGATGTGGAAGCCGGATATCGTTGGCATCCACGACACCCTGGTAGAAACGGAGCCGTAGATTCGAGCGAAGGGAGTTTGAGAACTCCCAGCATGATGGCCACAAAGACTATGAGCCAATCATAGAACTATCTGGGGACCGGTTTCGGGCTGGCAGTTGAAAAAGGCCGAACACAGTCTGACGGAGTCACCTGATATGGCTTGATTTCCATGCTGGAAGTTAGTATGCCTCGCACGAGGCATCTCGTTCCGCGAGGCGTTTAACAGTGACTACCAACCCCTGGTTTCCGGTTTGGCAAGTTGGGCGACACGCATTTGCTCCATCGTGGCTGGCAAGACGGGTTATCTGAAATTTTCCCTACTCTCCTCTTTTCTCTTCAGAAGTCGCTGCTATTATCCGCATTAAGGCCCGGACTGTAATGTTGTTATCGGATCGTCCCGGGCGGGGCACTTCGTACCTTCCAGAAGGTGTGCAGCAGTGGCGATTGGTACCAATTGTGTAGGATGTCCCTCTCGGGCCGCAGCCAACAATCAGTTTGTCTTTGGCTTCATGAATATCAATGACCAGGAGCGAGCCTAATTGGTTGTAGGGGATCGCTGCCATCTGCGCGTTAGCCGCCAGCATCGAATCTTTTGCCTAGCCTTCCCTTTCTTCGTCCAAGTTTAGGGGAAGCTGGCTATGGTATTTGATATCTGTGAAGATATTTTGTAGAAAGAACCTGACTTAGAGGCCACAACATCACTCACTACTGGCAGGAGGCCATCTTCATGGGATTGTACATGTTGGCTTGGATAGATGCGATTGCTATGACAATTACTAATTAATATTTTAACTTCTGTCACAGAGGCATTTTCCAATGAAACCTCCCTCCGGCCCCACTCTAACAGCGTTAATGGTTGATAGTTATTTTAAGAAAGGGCCAGGATATCGAGAAATATCCCGTATCATTGCAAGCTGGAAGCTTATTGGTTGTGTTCTCAAACCAAGCCGCCCATGTTTTTCGAGTTACTCTACTTTTTCTACCGAATTCTTTATCATATCATACATGATAACTTCAGATGCATCGTTCTAGCACGGGTTTAAGATTTCAGGATATTGATTAAAAAAGCCTTTTGGATCGGGAACTGCCAACCTTCATTCGACGATTTAATCCCTTTTCTGCCCGCGAATTAAAAAAAAAAATAAAAATAAAGATAAAATAAAGGTTCAGATAGCGATTATGACGAAAAATAAATCATACCATGTGGAAAGAAGCTTTTTTGCCCCCCGAATGCTTAAAGGGTTTCAAATCGTAAATCGTGGAATGAAGGTTGACGTCTTTGCCAACCCAAAAAAACTTTAATATCTTAAAATCTAAGATTTTTACTACGAAGGATCTAAAACAAAGAACTTATTAAGTGTAGAGGAATAAGCCTCTACCTATATACTGAAACGTATTAACTTGTTGTTGATCTTGGGCGGTTTTCTAGTCTTATCTTGAACATGTAACTAATGGGATACTGTCTAACATTTCATTTCTCCGATCATGGTTTAAGGTTCGTCTAGCAAAGGCAGATAAAATCGGGGTTCCTGAGAATCCAGTGGATGCCGAAAGGAAAAAAAAAAAAAAGTCAATGCTTGGACTTGGATTTGAAGCAAGCTGTAGAATAAACGTGAAACAAGCGAACTGGAAGAAAACCACCCATGCGAGGATTGCGCGGTAAAAAGAAACATATCAAGTTTTGGGAGACTATGGAATATAACTTATACCTATATAAATACTGCTGTTATATGGCTATTTGCATGGTCGTTTTCCCCATCTGCGGTGATTGGGTGCCTGAAAGATGTGAAGCTGCATGTACTGTACATATGAGAACATGGAACGCATATAAAATGTGATAGGTAGTGGAAGCATTCAAGTTATCTGCCGTATTTCAATGTTATTTATTACCGGACTGCCTATGATCTATGATACCTACTTATGAGGTTGGTTGATCAGCCAACAACATTTCCTGACTTCTTCCCCGATCCAGCTGCCGTTGATGGCAATCTTACATTTTTCATGCATTGTATGTATCTATGATGTACTATCAGAGTTACTTTTCAAGCAACGAGTGATAATAATAATAATAATAATAATAATAATAGGGACCCAAAAGGTATTCCACCTAATTATTGCTGATTCTATGGAATTCTGGCCGGCTTTTCTAGCCTAAGACTAATTTCTTATGCGGGGCGATGTAATAATGCTTGGTTGATGATATATAACGTATTTTATCCCGAAGGAAAAAAAGAAAAAAAAAACATTGATACATGGATTGCTTCACTTGAATAGGTTCGTTCAGATAACGGCTAGCTACTCTTGCTCCAGGTCATGATGATTGTTCTAGAGCTAACATCCACCATTTCGATTTCGACAAAATCACGCGACCAGCCAAAGGCCTTTCTACGAAAGCGAAGCAAAAGAAAGCGATCTGGGGGTCCGAGGCCCTACTCTAAGGTAGAATGGGGGCCGCATTGGGTTGAAAGTATATTCACGACGTAATGGAAAAGCTCATGTACATGGAGCGGGTGTTTTGTCGCGCAACGACGACATCAAGCGCACGCATCGCAATCTCACCGTGATCTCACCGTGAATACCATAAACGACGTAGACCCCCCCTGTCCTGAGTCCTATACACGGTATGGCTCATTATTGAGAGAATAAACACAGATTAGTACTTGTGACAGATCGATTACGTAAGTAATAATGAAAGGCGGGGGTGTTAGTAGAGTTTCTCTCGGAATTACTCTCGGACCGAGCTCGTAATAGAATTGAATCACTTAACTAACTAACACTTTATTATAGTTCTTCAACCCCCATCCATCCCTTTTTTTTAATAGAATATTTACTAGTAAGGATTTTGGTATTCTGTGAAATTCCATATAGATTAATTACTGGTCACATTTTGACGACACCATCTGCCGATCCATCATATATCTGGCCCCAAATCAACCTTCTTTGGAGAGGACAAATCCAAAAGATATCATCATCATACATAACTTCTATAAGGATCATAATGCACTCCCAAGGCACTCAGACGGCAAGCTAAGCCGCTGAGGTTATACTAAAAATGGTTACAGCGCAACTCTAAAAAAGCATAGAATAGGCAACAATCGGGGAGGGCTGCTAATCAAGGAGATAATTAATGCACATCAAAGGTCCGGTGTTCAATTGCTTCATTTGGATCCTAACGCTAGTATGATATGGAAGTTAGTTTCCAGAAAATTGGGGCTTTGTTAGTAAGTAAGTACATACACAGTATGGTGGTCGACTTCCGTCCCGTTAATATTAGGTCATATCAATTAATAAGATGCTCTATTTGATATATTGCAGTACACATACATCTTCTAATTGAAGGACCCTGTTGTTGGAGCCTACAAACAGTAGGGGTTATTAATTTACTGCGGTGGCCAGCCTAAGCTCACTGACAGGTCGCTAGCCGATTATCTAGCGAATCATAAACGCGGTCAAAATAATGCCTCATGTTCAGTTGAAGAGTGTATCTTAGGGCAGCTCACATACCGGAATTACCATTCTATCATATTTCGAGCTTAAGTTTCTGTGATGTGGAACTGGACCGGGCACCGCGCCTAAAGACTTCTCATTGGTTTGTTGTTCTCCTATCATGATAGTATGAACCAGCTGCAGCGTCGCATGGAGCTGCGGTTCTCCGTCTTACTTTTCGAGTTGTAAACGCGAGAAAAGGTTTCAACCCGAAGGTACCATGCCTTATGATCCCAAAATCACCTCAGTGGCCATGCTCATCTAACACGGTATACAATTCGCGGCCGTTGTGGGGAGAAGGCCGTTCTGAGAATTTAAGAGTTCTACCTTTATGCTTAAAGACGCAAGGCTCTCGACTGGTACACTGATCTGCCGGAAGATACCACGGAAAAGATGCAGTATAGCCTCAGGACTTGGATCAAGCATCTTGAAAGACGCTTCAAGCGGAACTCCCCGGGTGCTAGAAAACTAGGTGAAAAGCGATAGCCCAGGAGCTTTTTTTTTTTTTTTGTACAGTTCGGGAGCAGGTTGGTGGGCGAGGATTGATCTCGATTGTACAAGATACATAGCGTCCGAGCACCGACCCTTAACCCTGTCTGCTGGATAAGAACCCCAACTAAAATTGGTGGCAGGAAGATCGGCTTCTTGTTGGTGCCGGTCGTGACTTTAACTGTTGCCACACGAATTACTCTTCTCGGTAATATCATGAACCAATTCTCTCTCATCGTGACAACCGTCTCGATTCCCGGTAGTGCCGTCTCTTGGTGAATCTGATTGATGATCACGATTCGAATCCGAAATGAAATGCCGATCCGGTAAGATTTGCCGAAATACTCTTGATCTTTTCCATCTGTCCGATCATATTGCTCTCGTTAAGACAAGATTCAAGAATAGATCCACTACAACCTGTTGCTACATGCTGATCATGTCGCCCGTTTGATCTTTCATGAAAATACCGTTCCTGGATAGGCACGTCAGAGCGAACGGTAGTGGGGGATGAGAAATTTGACTGTCCCCGCGAGGATGTGAGTAGCTATTACGAAAAAAATCCTCAGCTGAGCCCCATGGGTTCTGCCAATATTGATTTTCTTTTTTTCCTCACCATGCCCCTGGAGATCAGATGCCTAAAGTATGCATAGGAAGCCTTTTGGTGATCGCTTGTCGATCCGGTTTCCTATATGTAGCCTCGGGGGAAGATCGAAGTAGCTCTCATCGAGATCGTAGAGTATGATGATATCTTCGGATTAAAGCTTTGCAAACCTCATGTTCACAACCCGAAGACGGAGACCTATAGCTCCATGTCGATAATAAGAATGCTGTCTATTCGGACGCTGGCGGCGACTTGTTATTTTCAGAATCGGATACATCTGAGGATGATGAATCGGTCTCTATTTGTAGAATAATGGGCGATTTCTATATTGTGTCGCCAAAGTAGGCTTGGCATCCAACTTTATCTTCTCGCCTATATTCTTTTCTCTCTGAAGAGCCCGGGAATCCCCAATCGCCAGTGAGGTCACACAGGTAATCCTCAAAGGGTCTATTCGTTCGTTTACCATTTTAAAGTCACCCTGCAATAGTAATAATGGATGTAACATTCCGGGTACCTAATGGAAGGCTCGCTATGCTATGTCAAGTTCGTTTATATAACGCTCTCAAGAGAGCCTCAACTTTCTTTTATCGAATGAGCCATCTTCACATCATCGTAACACTACTACTAGTATTACCCCTTTGATTCATGTGAAACGCATTATCTCACGTTTTTTCTTGTCAACAGTTACAGGCAACAGTACTAGTGGATTGATACTACTATCACGGGAGCTATCTGTCAGACTCATGCTACAAGAACAACCACAAAAGACTACATCCACTGGGTAATATAAATAGTAGTAGTAATTCCTACTAAAGTGCTATTTTGTGGGTGAGTCCGATAGTACGAGCTCAGAAGACGCGCAGCCTGTCTTTACGGAATTTTCTATATTCCTCTGATCATGCATCCCCACACCATTCAATTACCCCTACCATCATATTTTCCACTCTCTTGGGTTCTATCCTCTCAAACTAAAGGCAGCTTCCGTACCTACCACTTGGTCTCAGGTTATGCTCCCGTGTTCGCTCGTCACTGTTGTCTGGGAAGATATTCTTCCGATACCGGCAAGGTCGGCTCTAACATTCAGGTCAACTCCGTTTCGTTCTCTCGCCGGTTTTGTTCCTGGAAGTTCTGAATCATGCCAAACAAACCTGGCCCTTGCGGCGGGGTGAAGTTTGTCCAGTAATAAGTCAGGATCAAGCCACGTTCTAGAGACTGTATGGCGACAATGAAGTCCCGGGGGTTCTTGATCCTTGTACTTCCGGCATCTTGGGTTGTTTGCACTCCGCGGAGACTTTTTCTCACCGTTTGGAGCCATTCCTCCGATAAGTAAGGCCCTTGGAGCCTTCGTCAGTTGCTCGTGCTTCCTTTGCGGCTCCCTTTCCCGTGTCTCACCGTTGGGTGCAAATCGCTGCTTAAGTTGGAGAAGTATACAATGGACGGAAGAGGCCGCAAGGGTGTAATGCAGATTTGACCGGGTAATACTTTCTGGGATTTTCGCCCTGTGCTTTCCCTCAGCCGATACCCCTTCCGTAAATCCCGCAACTTCCTTGGGATAACTGACCCACCAACGTTTTGCCGGGACCGGTTCGGAGGGTCGTGGTCAGCTGGCTTCTGCAGGGTGAGGATTTTCATCCTCCTTGTCGGGATCCACATATCACTATCCACTCCAATTACTCAATGTACCAAGGATAATCTGAGACTTAGTCACGGAAACTGCCATTCCTGAGAGGGTTGAAAGTATAATGGTAGGAGTAATTGAAAATTAAATGGGTACTGTGGGGACGCACGACTTTGGGGAATATAGAGTCTCGTAGAGATGTGTGCGTCTCCAGGCTCATAACGCGTAATACTCACCGAACTTACCTCCACTAAATAAATAAGGACCTAGGCTATTTGGTGTATGTAGGCTTTTGTGGTTGTTCCTGTAGCATGAATTTTGGGTTTGACACTATCTTGAAGTCGTCAGTTAAAGAAATTAATAAAGAATGGCGCAAAAGGAAGAGATGTGAAAAGAATACAGCCAGGTAGCCCGGGGCCGGTGCAAAAGCAATGAGAGATATTAATTAGGAAAATTAAGGACAGTAAGGGATAAGTATCATAGTGAATAGAAAGGTGACTGCAAAAGGATCATTCGTGACCTGTTTCTTGACCCATTATTATTGGGTCCTCTTGTCTCAGAACCCATACCTCTTCTCGGTGGCGAAGCTTGTCAGAAGCTTCATAGAGAGGCTCCGAGACAACAATCCTTGCCGTAGAGGGCCCAGACCCTATAATAGCACAAAGAAGGACACCGAGACTAGCCATAGATAAAACCCTCAGGCTCTCCCTTCCTCTTCTTTTTGGCTAGTCTTCTCACGCAGATGCACGGCGCCTGATTAGAATGGGATTCGATAATTAATATTGACCTATTCTGTTAGCTTGGCAGTCTCACATATGACAACTCAATAGTCTAGCGCAAGCAAGACCAGTTGCGAAGCCCAAGTGTACGTAAGACCAGTCACTCTCTCGAAGCAGAAGTGCAGCAATCTGTGAGTCAGTATGTGGGCCATTTATGTCATGCCTATGGACGCTCTCCAGTGGCTGTGACTGTACCGAATCCCCGTCTCCCGGGTCAAGGCTACCATGCTCAGGAACACTGGCGGTTCAATCAGTATGGGAATTCCGAGTCCCAAGTCAAGTGATAAGCTTCATCTACATTACCTACCAAACTGGTTGGGAATAAAATCAATACTAGTAAAATCGCAGCCCACTTGAATCGGCTGCGGGCGCAATGCGCGGGAGAACTAAATAGTAAGCGAGGGAAGAAGAAGAGGAAAGATATGGAACCATGCTATCTATCTAACACAGCTGGAGGCCAGACCTGGCATCAGCCCCCAATCCCAAATTAAAGGTTGTTGATGAGGCTCTCTTAGCGCGTTTGCCCTAATTAGTCACATGTCCCCGCGTTCTTCCTTGCTCCCTTGTTCAAGGTTAGGTAAATGGGTTCTCCCATAAAAGCATCAAGCATTTTTTTTTCTCTGTACTAGAGTTCAAGCTTCCAAAATTAAATTACACAGCTAAGTTATAGTGTCAGCGCAGCTGCTCATCGAGAGGCAGCTACCCTTGAACCGGCCGTATGGTAATCCATATTTGCAAATTTCTGCACTCTAACCTATGATTAATAAAACAAAGCCCGACAGCTTGTTGACGAACTCGGGTGTGCGGGGCTATGCCATATAGGCTGAGCGCAAAGGGAGTTTGACTCTGTCGCTTTAAAGAGCTTGGAGGTTAGTAAGAGATATTCTAGTCTATCTCTGATAAAAGTGACTCACGTCCTAATTCCCCTGGAGTAACTGGCATAGGAATCAAGTCATGATTTCCAACTGTGTCATTCTCTTTGTTCTCTGGCTCCTTCTTTTTTTGGGGGGGGTTTCCGACTGCCCGTCAGAGGGAGCGGCCGTAGCTGTTAATTTGACCCTTGCATGAAGTTGAAACAAGACTCTCCAGAGGTCGGATAGAATTTGGCGCTTCTGTCATAGATGGTAATCACCATGCGCTGTATATTTTTCCTGGAAATAGATCGACCCAATCAATTGTCGAGATATTGTCTTCCCGAGAAACTGTCTCGCAGCCTTGGATAACTTGCAAGTGATCGACGGGTCGGAAGCGCGTTGCTGCCTTAACGGGAGCGAGGTGACTACAGGCCATTATGAAGTCTCTTGTGAAAACTACCAACGGCTCGGTAGGCGCCGTGGTTGGTTAAAGTTGCCCATAAAGTTGTGGCGGCTCGGTTTTGATTGATTGCATGCAGTAGAATATGCAAGCCAAGGCATGCTGTTCTCAATCTAATATAACTGATTTCCACAGCATATGTACCCGGGATTCCCCTTGTAGTCATGAACGATTGTTAAAAATGATTTGTTGTCACCATCTACATGATTAGAAATACAAAGGTGCCATTTTTTTTTCGAGTAGGGGAGCTTGGGACTAGCATCCAAGGTTCTCCTCGCACTTTACATGTATTGTCAGTGGTGAATTCCTCAACGATGGGACCATGGATCCATACATACGCGCTGACCAAAGATACGCGCTGACCAAAGGGGCCAGGAATCGGAAGGATAGGCTCCTTTTTATGGATCGGAGGCTGGGAACGGACTTGTTACAAGCTCGAATATTCTATGTGCTCCGATGAGTGTGGCCTGGCCGGGCTTATGAACAACATGTTTCTCCTGGATTGGCTTGGAAATAAGGCCTCACAAGTAAATCTATCACTCCTTCTTGTCGGGGTAGTCCCTTTAAATAAGGGTTCGATTGTTGTATGGTCCTATAGATTGGTAGTTATCTTGTGCTTGTTGGGGCAATGCTGCGGTTTCGAGATTCCCCGTACTTAGTACCTATATAGTGAGCTTATTTCTAGTTTCAAACGAAATAGCTCCATTCTGCCGATAATAACAACCTCTAGAAAGGAAGTGGTTAGTCGCTATTTCCCTTTACTATCTAGTTGGTGAAGCGCTGCCCCGGATCCTAAATCGCCCAAGCACATAATAAAGGGCCCGGAGGTAGGCTCTCCGGAATAGGGCGCAAACGCCGCAGGTGTATAGAGGACAACCAGGGTGGAATCAGAACCCGGTCGTGGCAGCCGCCCCAAAAAGGCTGGCGGGGTGATACCCTACTACCAGCTCAAGGTGGCTGCCTGTGAAAAACTCCAGTTCGGGAGACAGAAGGGTGCCAGTGATGCCAAGAGCCGAAAGAAACAGTCCGCCATCTCTTGTCGAGTGTAGGGAATGCGGGAGGTCCTATATCGGAACCTCAGAGAGGCCGGCATCACAGAGTCATCGGGGGCAGAAGAGATCCCGGTGCCTACTAGGCTGTTTGGAAACCCCAAAGCTTCGGCCATCCTACGGCTTCTAGCAAATACGACAATAGGGTGTCCTCGGGGAGATCAAGACTCGATAAATAGGGCAAGGAAAAGGCAACTTGAGAGGTCACAAAAGGTTGATACTAGGCTAGTCCTATGGATAGGTGTCTGTCATTGCTAAAAGGCTGGATGTAGATGATAAACATGATAATGAATAGTAACGATGGGAATCCATCTAGAGTCACTAGAGATGTCCTGAGTCCGCTCTTGCAGAATTAGAATCATAATCATTGGCTCCAGGAGAACGAATGAATTATGCTGCGGTGGCCAGAAAACATGGTGTTGAAAGATCTACGCTGTCAAGAAGACACCGGGAAATGCAAGCCTCCTGTCAAGTCCAGTAACGAAAATCAGCAGCTACTCAATAACCAGCAACCAAAGCAGCTTATAAAATGGATAAACGATCTTCCAATGCGTGGCTTGCCTCCCCCGCATGAAGTGTTCTGTAATTTTGCGAAGAATCAAGCCTGGGAAACTGTTGGCCGACAGAGTTTCTGCAAAAATACAACGGCACTGTTGTCTCGCGTTATTCTGCAGCCATGGATAGTTCACAGAAAAAAGCCGACTCAGCCTACAAGTACTCATTATACTTTGACTTTCTCACCCGGAAAATCGATCAGTATGGGGGTGAGCTGGAGCGTATGTATAATAGGGATGAAAAAGGCATTTCGATCGGAATATAGACAAGGTGCGAGAGAATCTTTTCCCGCCAGCAATATGAGCGGGGAGGGTTCGAGTAGAGACTTCAAGATGGAAATCAAGGTAGATTACCGCAATTGCTTGTATTTGCGTGGATGGAACGTCTCTGTCGCCCGGTCTGATTTACCAGGCCGCTTCCGGCCGAATTCAGATTCCTGGCTTCAGGATCACGATTCCTTAGGGCACAGTTGGTTTTTCGTCTCATTATCTCGTGGCTAGACAAATAATAAGCTAGGATACGCATGGAATTACCACAATTCTTGATCGTGAAACAAAAGAGAAGGTTAAAAAAAGGAAGCGGAGACTTCTAATTCTTGATGGTCATGACTCCCATATAACTATAATATTGCAATGCTAATAGGATACTTCTGGCTGTATATCCGCCGCATTCGACGCATACTTTGCAGCCTTTAGATGTCGGTCTCTTTGCCCCTCTCTCCAAGGCTTATAGGGGTGAAATAGAGCGGTTCTTACACGATCGTCAAGGGCTAAGTCATGTAACCAAACAAGACTTCTTTCGCCTATTCTGGAGAAGCGGGGGCGACGTTTACCGTTATAACTATCAACGGTGGGTGGAAATCTGTTGGTCTGCATCCTTGGCAACCGGAGACCGTCGCCATCTTCTAGGGAGCCGAAGGATAGACCTTCATCGAGCCAGTCTTTAGACTCCGTCCTTGAGACAGAAGACTGGAGTCGAATTAGAACGCCTCTCTAAGGGAAGTTGTTGACGATGTTTGCGACTTTAGAGCCCAAAAGCTCAATGATATGATACTCCGCTTGTCAACCGGAAAAATCCTGCTAAAAATGCGACGTCATGGTCTAGAAAATGCCCTAGTTCATGAACAAAAGAAGTAAAATCGAGGAAACCATTGCCGCTCGAAATCCGAGATCGAAAGGATGGCAATACTATTTTCTACAGCCCAAGTAAAATCCAGCGAGCTCGCGAGCTTCAAATCGAAAAAGAAGAAGCTACGAAACGCGCTAGGGAGGCCAAACAGGAAGAGAAGCTTCGGCGACAGCAGGAGAAGGGGGAAAAGCAACGTTTGACTGAAGAATGAAAGAGAATGAAAGCTTTCAACAAGGAACAGTGAGACCATAAACAAGGCCAAAAAAGTCGTGAAAAGTGGAAGACAAAATCCAGAGAATAAGCAGATCTACGGTATGAAAATGGTATAATCCAGGCTAAGAGAGGTCGGGCAAAGGAAAAGATTGCCTAAATTTGTCGAAGAGGAGGAAGATATTGTCAGTCTTGATGCGCTATGCATTAGATGTTTCCAAGGCTCCTACTACAGTAAATTGATGGGGAAGACAAATACGACTCCCTCAACGCTTCCGAAGCAATCAAAAATATATATAATTTCTTTAGGACAGATAAATTATGGGTAGTGGTATAGCCACACCAATTATATTCCTGCCACACCAATTGTCTTCCTGCCACACCAATTATCTTCCTGCC
>JAHQZX020000571.1:0-10153 GCA_019804575.2 Pseudotulostoma volvatum
TACATCATTGGCAGCAGCAGCGGCATTTAACGACCGCTCAATGCCACATTTGGCTTGTCGGATGGCCGTTTGAACGTTAGATTCGTGTTTAGAGGGCTCCATTGTATGGATTTGGTTATAATAGATGGGAAAAAATTGTTGGTGTTGTGAAATTTTTGCGAAGAGAAGTAACTCCTTTCTACACCGCTAGATAGCTCGCTGAGCGGGGAGACTCGCCGAGGCGGTGACCCACGTTAATGGCTAGAATACGATTCTATGTATGTCTTCCCCCAAGATAAGGTTGTGATCCCTTATGTTCCATGCGCGCTGTTAGGGAAAGGGGGTGTGTGCCTTGAGAGGTCCTTCATGTATATGATATTACTAACTTCGTTCACTTTTATTCGTCCCTCCAGCGAATCACCATGTACAAAACCCAAGTCACCGCTTTCATCTGCCCGCTTTCACCCTCCCTTCTTATCTCAGCTCAGACCGCTAGCATTAGACAGTGAACCAATGAGCACGCGCGCTCTGGAAGATTTGCGCAAGAGGGGAGCTATACCCCTTTAGGAACTAGGGCACAGTGCTATACTACTGTGTAGTCGGTCCTTTCAAGAGTCCTCAGCGCGTTCGTAGGCCTCTGGCAGCCAGGTCTTTGACTCCCGAGGTCCCCATAGTCTATGCAGGAGGTGTGCGTCTTCTAGCAGCAGTTGCAGTAAAGGCACACCTCAAATGAGTCACCGGTTGTTGGAGTTATCATAGTTGCAGGTGGAACCTTTCGATCACGAGGAACCCGAATCCGTCATATGGAAGCCGGGAGGTTGGATTGTGTTGGTCATTTGTCGTGGCCGGAAGACAAGCATTATTTTCTTTAATTATTAGTATTATTTTAGCTACATTAGGATGACGTTGTTCTTGGGTCCGTATTTCCAAACCAACCCTCTGGTAACGAGCTGGTCGAAGAACTCCGCGTTATCGCGAGAGGTCGCATTATTGCCCCTCAGGCTGTGGCAATGTTTGCACCATGACAGAGCATTGGCTGTGGAAGTCTCTTGCTGGTATTCCAGGTTCTTTTTCCTCTGAAACTTGGAAATGGCCTCCCAACTTCCTGTGGGGAGAAGGCTGAGAGTTGAAAGCCAACTTTCAAGATGGCCTAGTAAAAACAGTGAAGGAACGCTCTAGAACCCTGGAAATCCGATCTGGAATAATGAATCATAGTAATATATTGGGGGGATAATTGATTAGTACGTAACAAATTCTCTTACAACTTAGGGAATAGTATTTTGCGCATGCCCTAATAAAGGCCTTAGACTCTTATTAAGTAGGTATTGTCATACATATCATACCCCTACCATAGTTAGAAGCGATGCGTCGCTGGCTATTTTAAACAACCCAACCCTTCTATTCAAAGTGTTTCGCAATAGAGTATAGCAAGCGAATTTATCGGTATAAGAGATCAGGTGATTAGAAGGCATGTATATGGCTTACATAAATGGACAACTGGTTAAGACTTTTTGAATAACCAATTTTTTAACTATATCTAGTCTATTTTCATCATTGGCCCCAATTACGATCTTGACCCCTCGGCTCAACTAAACCGGGTGTGATATACTCATTCCAACAGCTATTAACCGTAGTTGTCAAGCCGAGAGAGCCCATAAGCCGACTAGTAGCATAACACTAGACCAGTGTGCTGCGAGGGCTGTTGCACACCCCCGGAGTTCGAACTGGCTGGGGTAGACCGAGAACAACACGGACAGGTAGCGTCCCTCGATGAAGACACCGTAACAGTCAGCAGGGACGGATCCCTTATCTTGTTTTCCAGTCTACAGTTCTGGGCATAGAGCTCCTGAATATTTTTGCTCCCAGACTTGCAGAAGAGTTCACAACGAAACAACCTGGTGAAGAATTACCTTGGATCCGTGGCAGTCTCTCTGAGCGACGCCATCATTTCTTTCTCGAATTCGGTATGTTACTATATCGGATTTAGGGTATCCCCGCCGCAGCGGGACAGAACCCCGTAAGACGTTCTACAGATCACCAAGAAAATAATAAAAGCCTTGCGGCACCGACCTGGGTTCCTCCCGATTTTCCTCAGCCAAGTATCCCGCCACGATCAGAGAAGCTGCGGAAGCTGCCCTGCTCAACGGCCGAGGGATGAAATCCGGCCAAGCCTCCCACTGGCTCACAGGGCGGCGAGGTTAAATACAGGATGTGAGTTTGTCGGTGTTCCAGCGTCCTTGCCGTCGAACCCGACC
Organism: Pseudotulostoma volvatum; assembly: GCA_019804575.2. Classification (NCBI taxonomy): domain Eukaryota; kingdom Fungi; phylum Ascomycota; class Eurotiomycetes; order Eurotiales; family Elaphomycetaceae; genus Pseudotulostoma; species Pseudotulostoma volvatum. The sequence goes on from JAHQZX020000571.1 coordinate 2,235, forward strand.
CACGCCAATCGACGCGTCATCCACGGCCGGCGTGAATCTTCTGAATCAGCCGCCGTGAATGCCCCGTCGAGTCATTTGAGCTACATCTGGTAAGTCAGGTTTTCCCGATCTGTGGCCCTACCCTGAAGAGACTTTGATCTTGAGCCCTCCCGCGCTAGAAGAACCAAGCTGCCGTATGGCCAAGAGGGGAAATCTCGACATATTTGTACCAATATATTCGAATCGGCCTCATTGGCTAGTACTGCCGTTGTCGCACAAGACGATCAATCAAAGACAGGCAGGGAAAAGGCGGGTGGGGAACTGTGGGGCAGTTCGCCATCTCAGTGTTATTCTGCATCTCCCCGCAAGCAAGCAGAAAGGGCCTGGAGGGGAACTGCTATGTATAAGCTGAGAATCAAACTGTTAGCGATTGCACCCTGAGCCCTCTTTTGCTACAACGATCTGGAAGGGGAATAAATGACGTAGGGACTTAAAATAGAGTATGTTCCAACTCATCAACAGCACAGCCACGAGGCGACGCATTAGAAATTTAGCCTAGATTTTCCCCTTCCCTCGATCCTCAGAGGGTTCTCGACAACGGTGACGTTATGGGCAGCTTGGATCATTCCCTGCGTAGGTATCACAATCACAATATTAATGTAAGATACATTAAAAATAAAATAAGTTCGAGGTTCGTCACGTGGAGCTAGCTGATTGGCATTTCCTAATGAGGTTAGGTAGTTGGGCTTGCCGCTAAAAGGCCACGCACCAACGGCACCGCTACAAGTACTATTAGCTCATGAGGAGTACTCACATATCTCATTGATTCCTAGAATCTACATGTATAGGTACTTGAGAAGTTTGTCACACCATGCTTGCCTCGCCAAACAACTTGAAGCTTGAAATGATTACCGCAACAGACGCTCGCTGCTGCCTTCGTTTCCTCATGGCGAAACGCCTTTAAACCCAGAAAAGACTGGATTCCCGATCCTTGATCCTTGATAGTGTTAGTTGTTTGATGATCAACGAAGAAAACGCCATCGCGCCGTTTAGCAGAGCTGAACCCAGGCAGCCCTAGCGCTCGCCACGGCGCTTCATTGGTTACATTGCCCCGACCTTACACGCATTCCGATTGTTGAGACCGATACAGGACCGCCACAGTCCATTGTCTTTGATATCGAGCAAGCCCGAGCTGAAACCTGCGGGGGGAAAGGCTCACTTTGCCTTCTTTCTCGGGTTTGCTTCGCTTTTCACTGCCATAGGATATATTAGCAGTGGGAAATAATTTTTATTCGGTTGAGCAAGATGAGTCAAAAATCCGCCTTCAATAAGTTCTCTCCCTGGCCACTGAGAGTGTTTAGGGAAAAGTCCTTCGCCTCTACTCCGGTCTCAATCACCATGTAAACTAATTTCCGAGTTTAGACAACTTAGGCTCATCCGGAGGAATCCATTTACTACTATAAAATAGCTTCCGGTTACGTACAGGACATGCGCTCATCAACTCCAAGAATGGCCAAAGAATGTGGCGTTGAACTATGAAGCTGAAACCCTGCGCGGACAATTAGATCCTCGCAAGATTTCCATATGGTATAAAAGAGACACGTTCAAGTTCACGTTCATAGAAGCATGATTCCCCCTTTGGTGGCGGTAGCCACTTCCCTGCTGCTGATTGCCTCAAACACATGCCTACTTGCCTGAAACCTGGATAGCAACATTGAATCTAGAAGGGACCTCCCCGGGAACCATTTTATCGGGAACCATAATTGTCCATGCTTCCCTCGCCTCATTACCATGTCTGTACATGCTTAACACTTGGGAACTGCTAGCGTTATTCATCCAATTTCAGAACAACCATATTCCCACATGCCTAGTATTCTCTCACAACATAAAGCATCTACGTTGCACCTTCAATACAGAAGGGATGCGTCTTCTGATCACTCTTGTCTCCGCTGATATATCCATAATTCCAGCCTAAAACTCGAGTGGAATATGGTAGGCATTTAATCATTCTCCCTTTCCCCTTCCTTCCTCATTTGTCGTCTGCTGGAGGAGGGAGGTGGATAGGATTGCCAGTTGTAGTGGTGTATAAGCGAGCTCAAGACTACAATTTTGCCATTGACCATGGCTTCATTCGAGTGGGTCAACATGATCTTCAATGATCTATACACATTTTCGTTATTCATACTATCTCTGATCTTGTGTGTGTCGCTATCAATTCTCGCAATAAAGCGTCGACACCGCGTGCCTTGGCAAGACCACGAGAGTCAACCGGATACTGCTCATTCTGGAGATTATGATACCCAAGCCAAGGAAAAGGGTGATCGAAAATTAAGAACTATCTCGAATTTTCATGAGTCCTTGCCTACACTGGGCCCCAGCTCTTCAGCTTTGGATATCCTCCAACCCCTTTCGTACCAGTCAATTCGATCGTCCGTCCCCATCCCAAGCAGTGGGTCAGTCGCAGCCTTAATAGCGGCAAGGCAACCTCGAGTCCCCAGTGGCAACTCTGAACCGGACCCATCCATCCAATTTAGACCTAGACTCCGTGCTTCATCGAACGCAGATTACACTGTCAACCCTTCCTTTCACAATGATCTCTCGACCGAATACTCTGGAGAGGATGTCACTCCTATGCGTTGTCGCCAGGACCGTCGGTGGGCTTCTGTCGGTGGATTTTCACATGTAACAGTGTCTCCAGCTTCCCCACAAAATGCACCCGCCAGTTTATATGACTTGACATCGTCGCTCCCGCCCATCCCAAGTCATGACGAACGGACTGTTACCTGTCGGACCAGCACGGAAAATATGCCAGAAAACGGTGTCCAGAAGCGCAGTGACACGGTGCAGTTCTTTCACCGAAAGGACGGCAGTCGAACATGGCGGCGACGGGTAACCGAATACCAATGAAAGCTATCCTGCTCCTCTCATACCACCCCCGCTAAGATAGACCTTCCTTTCCATTCGTGGACCAACTCAAGGATCACCCGAAGAATCCGCCCCCTCTATCTGATAGGCCATTACAAAACACGGCGGCGTGCTGATGCTTCCTTACCATGCTTTTATCACTTTCATTCTAGACTCATCTGATCTTTTCGGTACAAAATCCCACGCCATACGCACCAGATTATTATTATTTTTTTTTCATTCCGATGATTCTAATGGCCAAACACTTAATAACGACTCTATTCAATCTTATCCCAGTTTAGATATCTCTTTGTACATATGGATCATGGCGATATTAATTCGACGAGTGCCGTCGGGATGCTGCTGTATAGCTTTGAGTCGGTTGCTGTACATGCTGCACTCATGTATATACATATATACTAGTAATAATTAACACCATACTAACGAATCAAACCATCTCCCGAAAGTTGTAAAGATCCCCTCCCCCTCCAATATTCATCTATTCGTAACACCATTCCGCGGTGGCAATGCTACTATGCGTAGAAAAAATCCCTTCCACAAGTTATAAGTGTATATATATACCACCACATTTGACCAGGGTCATGCATCCCATTAATATTAATTGGATATAGTCATCCCGATGCTAGCGCGTTCATTTTAAGTTATTGAAGTATCTATGATAGTATAGATTAGTACTAGAAGAATGGTCATTGAGGTAAGGAAAATAAGACTGGGGAAAAAATCATATTCAGGGTACACTAGCTAGTACATGTATATGGCTATGCCGTAGAATGGGATATATAATCATGTATGTGATCTTGACGTAGTACATATACATACATAGAAGGGACAACATTATAAACCAATAATGAGGTACTAGTTAGAGCAGTGATTTGTCAAAGCGTCTGGGCTATCCCAGCATTGATCAAAGTTCCATATGTGTATGGACCTTACCAATTCTACTTATCATCAAAGAAAAAATCAGCGCATCCATCCAACGAGGGCTACTGGCCGAAGGTCCCGAGCCAAACTCCAACGCTAGCAAATCACTAATGACCACCCCAACGAAGCCTGGGTGGGTTAAAAGGCTTGTTGTTTAGCGCTTTACTTTGAGTACTGAGATAAGCGATCGATTTTTGAGATCTACTATCATGCATATGTAGGGTAGGTATGTTACACAATTCCCAGCCATTTTCCTATTTGCTTTTTCTCCTTTCTGTTTCCCTCTACCTATTGGCAACTGAACTCCTAGTGCTACGAGTCTGTACTGGCCGTACGCTAGGATCCCTAGCCTTAATGGTGAGCTTAGGCCTTCATTGAGGAACAGAAGTGGGGAACTTGCCAGTTGTGCATCTGATGAGGTAGCCCTTGGGGCAATCGGAAATTACAATTACCATTTAATATTTGTTCGGATAACTTTTCCAAAGGGTCTTATCATTTATCAGTTATTTCAGGCCGCACAGAATTCGTCTTTGAAGCGAATCAAAGCGTTTGACGCAAGGGGACTCTAGCCATGATGCACCCTTACCTTTAAGGCCGCCGGTCCCCGCAGCGTGGGGAAACGCGTAATGGAACTCGATACAGGTTGGGACAGCTTGAGTTCGCTCGTGTATGGTAGTAGTCTTGATCTTCCGTGCTCCAACCACTTTGGCAGTATTTATAGGCCGGACATACCACATCTGACGGCACACCCCCGGGTCTAACAGCACACCCTTTACATATAAATCTCTATTAGCGCCACCCTAATGGCACCCCAGTATGGCGCCTGTCAGGTGACTTAGCATACTTTGGTCAAGCTGGACACTGGGAACTATCGCGTCTCTTATACGATATGCAGTACAGGCTGTATCATCCATTAAGTTACTTACGAGGCTACAGCTACGCTAGAATTCCAAGTATATCCATCATATCCTCTGGGACGCCTTGAGCAGCACCTACTTCTTCGACTACCACTCTGACCACTGCTCTGGCTGCCCCTACTGCCCCGACTACCCTGACTGCCCTGGCTGCCCTGACCACCGCCTCGATTGCGTCGGTTGCCTCGATTACTGCCCCTACTGGTATCTGGTTCTTGGGAAGCATACTTAACCGCTGTGGTTCGCGCCGAGTGCTTGTATCAGGGCGAGATAAATGGTTAAGGGCGCCGCTAAACCGACCACGTGAGCGTGTAATCTTCGGATCTATGACGATTGTGAGGATCAATTGGCGGAAGCTCATTATCTAGGCACAATTGCCATTGGGAGTGGAATTCAAAAAGGTCCAAAGGCTCAAGTTGGCGAACCACATAAGATTTTATGATATGAATGCCGATGGTTCGCCGTGAAATGCCCTGGTACTCCGCAGGGATCAACTTCTTGCTCGGTCCAGGAGGAAGATGTGTGTATAATGGGTCTGTCTGACGCGATTCGGCGCATGCTTTAATATCTTCAAGTTGCTGAGTACCTCACGATACAAAAACGTCAAGAGACCTATAGGCTTGTAAACGCGATCCATTTCCAATCCATGCCGAGCCTCCGTAGGCTGGTGTTGGACAGTCCTATCTATTGATTACGCTGTTGTCGTAAGGTCATTTGTTGAAACGCCCAAATCCCTCTTAGATGCGCGCCTCCCAGTAAACAGTAGATACATTATTACTATGAATAATACTGACCAATCCCGTGGCTGGCGGGCGGCTTATTTAGTTATACATACGGAAAACTTGTTCTGCCTCCCCTAGCCTCTCCAACGCTAAGCCTACTTGGGCTAGTTAGCTGTTCGCGGGGATTTTATCATGCAAGCGTTCACGTGACACAAGGCAGGTTAGCATCGACCAATCGGTCCTCTATCATATTTGGCAACCCAACAGACTGACAGAAGTTTGAGCATGCCCTTTCAACAATTGCAATTATCATGCCTACTTACTAATGGTATTTCTTTGAATTACGGCTGTAAGGTCTCCTCTATTTCACTCCTCTAGATCTGGCACTTTACGGGCGATACGTTAGCTACGGCCACCCAGCCCAGCCTTACTGAATGTCACCCAGTAGCTACTAGTATAGCAAGCAAAGAATAGAACTATACCAATTGAACTGTTTGCAGGCGTTACCAGTGGCAGAATTTCAAATTCTCATGAGTCATGACTGAATAACCGTACAGCACGGCAACCTCCATCAGCGAGAGGATTTGGCCGTCGTGGCCGATTAGGCGACGGCGCTGTTGCTCTACTTACCCCCTGGAATCCCCGGTGGCTCTGACGCAGGCGGCAGCGGCAGCAAAAATTGATTTCGCCTGTAATACTGACATGGCGTGTAGCTGGCTTTCAACTGCACTTCGGCCTAGCCATTTGTGTGTGCTGTCGACTTCGGCTAACTGCGCCGTATTATTACAGCTGTAGTTTGAGCCAGTCGTGCCATAATTAGCCGGCCGGCATTCCTCGGTCTGCATGATGCTAGTAGTTCATCATGTGAGGATTTGCGCCATGTACTTGTGTTTCTTTATTAGGCGGCCATATTGCTGCCATCTTTGGGTGCATTCATGATTGACTGGGTACCGTTTCGAATGGTCCGGCTGCGTTAGCTACGTCGAAGTACAACATCGTGATCAAAAGCTACTGTAATGTTGGGTCCAGTGGCTACGATAATAGTTAGTATGTGATAAACAAACGGAACTAACAAGCATGCCTCATCCCGCAGGTGTCTCAATTGATTGTACTTGCACATATTGAGTTTCGTACCCGAACAAACAGGTCAATTGGCTTAAGACAAAAAAGGCAAGCCTTTCTCGGAGGCAAACGCAACCTTTTCAAAGTTGCCTCGGTTTTTGGAATCGGCTTGACGACTTGGATCGCACGTATACTAACAAGGGTCTATACTTTGGGGTTTGTGAATGAACCCATTTGCTCATTCCCAGGCCTTAAGCTCTCATAATATCGGAGATCTTCGAGCGATGTGAAACTTGCGTGGATCAAAGCGGCGAGATCAACGAAGTTGAACCCGGCATCGGTTCTTGTTACCTTTATTAGTCTAGCGCTGGCACCGCCCCAACTAAGTTGTTTGCAGTACGTAATGTTGTGGCGTAAACTGGCACATTGCTGAAAGTGATACGGATATGGATATCCGGATATCCATTTCATATCCATTTTCAAAACCAGCCCACAAGGCGCTTCATTAGAAGAATTATTATTCAAGTGTAGCTAAATTCGTTTCCTGTGATATATATAGTATAAAGTTTTCTAAATGAGGCAGTTATTATATTCGATGATAATACAATCATTAACTATTTCTTCCTCAGTCTCTTTGTCGCTAGAAGTATTCACCGCCCAACGGGACACGCAGCTCAACGGACCCCCCTCAACGGACCACCCCACCAAAATTCCAGAACACAGCTGAAATGGTTATAATAATGATTATTATTTAAAGGAATTCATAGTATAGATAGTAAATACAAATTAATTACAGGATTAGCACCCGAAATGGGCTGGAGCCTCAACCCTCCTGCCTGCAGGTGTTAACTGAGGCATCTCTACACTTTGGCTTCATGCACTTGCATAGGTGCCACAACCGCTTTTTTCCAGACCTCTCTTCTTTGGTGGATTCACGACAGTAGCGAGAGCCTGCTATGGCGTTGCGCACAGATTTGCTGTCTCCGTTGCGTCTTTATTAGCTGGCTCTGGCATCGGCGTCAGGGTTGTTGGATTATGAGCCTACTGCGCATTTACCTCAGCAGAAGACCTAGGAGACTGATGATTGTGAGGAAAGGAACTGGGGACTTGATTGTCTTGATTAACGTAGTATGTGATAAGCAGGGAAATAAATAGCCTTTTATGGTGGCAGTTGTCGGGCACCCCAATGCATTCTTATAAGCATTGTGTAGCCCAGCTTGTCGGAGAGATCTACAGTTACAGGCGATACAACGGCATTCTTCCAAGGCCCCTCTTTTCCTGGGTGATTTTGTAGCAGTAACAGGAGCCTTCTGTGGCGCTGCACACCGATGTCCGGTCTCAGGCCGCTCTTTAGCCGGTGAAGCTAGAGGCTTTGACTTAGGTGTAGTATCTAGCT
>JAHQZX020000572.1:0-10152 GCA_019804575.2 Pseudotulostoma volvatum
CTACTTCATGGACGCTAAGCTTAGTTAAGTTAGAGGTGTGGCAGGAAGATAATTGGTGTGGCTATACCACTACCCTAAGTATATATCATACTTTGCATCTATCAGACAGAATATTGCTATCATACTTGACACAGAAAGAAGATTATTGTCTAAACTTTCCCCACAAACATGTAGAATGTAGAATAAGTCAGCTGCATTCATTGATGTTTGCTGAAGGCATCTTAGGTTGTTGGGATTACTAGTGTTAGGATTATTAGGGTGATTGATGCAGTATCATAGACAGAAGGTTTAGAAAATACAAATAACATGTCAAGTCTAGTTTTTCTCTAGGGGAATTAAGAGATGTTCACATTAAATATGTATTTCTCTAAGCAGAGGCTCCCACAGAAAAGAATCAAGCCTCTTTAAAGCCTCCCAGTTCTCTCATTGGGTTCTGAGCTCGGTTCTCTTCCAAATAACATGCCTGAATGAAGACCAGAGGCATCCTTATCGAGTAAACATGCCTTTTCAGTAGGTATCATAGGCAGAAATTGAATTCTCATCCGTTGATTTGATAAAAACCCCGTCCTGGGTTGGGATGAAGATTTTTTCACGCCAGAGATTCGAGCACCATTAGCGAAACACCCAACACAGCGCTATCTCAACACAAATAAAGCCAAAAGACGTCAAGGATAAAATTACCGGCTACCCATCCGCTAGAGATGCAAATGCCAGATCATTCTATCAATGCACGTCGATGAAAATTTCGTCGACCAATGATATCGTCAAGTATCATATGTAAGCCCGATCGGTGTCAAATTGACTTCAACGGCCCGCTAGAGCCAGATGCTAGATGCGAACGCCAGTGCCAACAAGTGCCAGATGCTGGAGCCGAGTGCCAGGGTCAGAACCAGTGCGGCCAGAACAATTGGAGCTAAGATTGGTTTTAGGCTGGGATACGGATCCGAACGATTCGATTGAAGCCCAAGTCAGAGTTAAGGCGATGCGATAAATCCAGTGGGGCCAAATGTGCCTCGAGACAGAATAAACATAGAGAGCCAAAAGCCTGAGCCAGAGTCGACACTTTAACAATGTTACCGGAGCCAGTTGAGAGCCTTGTGCCGTGCCGGAAATATGCCTTACGCCGGGATAAAGGGATCTAAGAATAACGCTATGACATTGGTTCTTGGAAGTCCTGTGGACGGGCCACCATAAAAAGACGGTCAATGATAAAGCCGATGAATTCAGCAACCGGCCAAACTCCATCTAGATAAGCCATCTGATTTATCTGTAGATCAAAAAAAAAAGTGGATGAAATAGGGAATAATGGCTTTCTTTTCGTCAAGTATCTATGATAGTTTGTTCGCTGAAGGGAGTGTGTTGGAGCCTGAGGCTCTGATTTGAGCGCCGGCCCACGTGCCTTCCCATGATTCTCAAAAGAATCAACAAAGCCTCTTCTTCGCCTCACTTCTCTCACCAAACTACATTACTAAATCTCTTAATTTTCTGCTCCATACATACTTTGGGTGTTATATCATAGTCGCATAGGTACTGCTCCCACATAGCATGAGACTCTGGTACAGTTTGTTTCTCATGCATATGGCTATTTTACATAGTGCCCTCGCCAAGGTCCAGCCACAACACCACCAATCACTGCAAGACAGCGGATTTAAATACATTCTGACAAGTACCGAAATACCCTAAAGAGTAAGAGCCTCGTATTGATAGATGTGCTTAAACGGTCTTAGTATTTTGGTATTACAATTCCGTGTTGGGTACTACATAATACTTTGACTCGGGGGTAAACCTCGCTAGCGAAGCAACCCTAAACCGCCATGATACCATCAATTAGTACCTGTTATAATAACTAAATGCATGCAAGGATTATGCACGTGCAGGAACGAAGCGTGCTAAAGATACTGAAGTTAGTTAGCACTCTGCCTATTTCCTACTCTAGTAATTAAGTAGCGCGTCACAAGTTGGTTTGTCATGATCCCATTGGATTGGAATGGATGGACATATTGTACTGTACATACAATGTATCTCATACAGTATGTTCCTAACACCTATATACCTAATAAGTCCTTGTTAAGGAGAACTTGAACTTTGCCCGCAAGCTCTCTCCCATCTTATGCATTCTTCTCCCCATTAAAATGGGATAATGGAGGGCATTACTGAATGCTCTTTCTATCCGCAAGCCGAATGAACTATTACTTATTATTTTTTATTTATATACGTACCACGTATCCCACCATCACATGACTACCTTAGAAAAAGCCTCGCAGGGCGAACCTGGCTGACTCCGATCATTGATCCAAGCAAGTGGCTTCATCGAGTCATCGAGTCAGCAGGGCGATCGCAGCAGCGTGTCCCGAAGATGACCCACCACATCCTATGCAGGTTGCAGCGTCGGGTTTTCACAATCAATTACAAGATACTTTGTATAGCGTTCAGTATTATGCGATCGATCTAGAATGCTCCCTCATGACCCATCATGCATGCAAGATTATATATATAATTATACAGACAAATAAATATAATAATAATTATATTGGATCTATATATTTAATAAACTCTGGTGATCCCTCCGTCGTGCTGATGAGGACTTGCTCTTGATCCTGGCTAGTCCATCCAACCGATCTTGTGAAAGTTCAGTGACCGAAGGAAAAGTTGAACCAAGCCCGTCTTTTCCCTCCAACTGAAAGATGCGTTCCTCCATAACAGTCGCGCTCACTATACTGAGCTTCCTATCTGTGGTGACGGCTGAGCTGCCATCCTCGCCTACTTCCAATGTGCCAGGTCTGGCCTTCGAACGCTTTGTGTCCGTGTTCTTCGAGAATGTCGTGAGTGGCCCTACCCTATTTGGACGCGTAGGGATGCTTACCAACCTTCGGTGCCATAGGACTTCAATACCGCGGTGATCGACCCCAATTTCCAACGGCTGGTGAAGCAAGGGCTCCTTCTGAGAAACTTCTTTGCGGTCACTCATCCCTCCCAGCCTAATTACTGCGCGAGTGCTGGAGGCGACACCTTTGGAATGGATAATGACAATCTCCATGCCATCCCGAGTAACGTGTCAACGGTTGCCGATCTGCTGGACACTAGGGGCATTTCCTGGGGCGAGTATCAGGAAGGACTGCCCTATGCCGGCTTTCAAGGCTTCAACTATAGCAAATCAACAACAGTTAACGATTATGTCCGAAAGCACAACCCCTTGGTCCAGTTCAATTCAGTAGCGGATTACCCTCGGCGGCTAGGCCAGATCAAGAATTTCACCAGCTTGTATGACGATATCAAGAACAAGCGTCTGCCACAGTGGCTCTTCATCACGCCGAACATGCTCCACGACGGGCATGACACCAATGTCACATACGCGGCCAGCTGGGCCTACCCCAAGGTGGTAGAATTGTTGCAGGATGAATACTTCAATAAAAATACCCTGATCCTGCTGACCTTCGATGAGTCTGGCAACTACACCGTGCCCAACCGGATCTGGTCCCTCCTGGTAGGCGGTGCAGTGCCCAAGAAACTGTGGGGGACTTCTGACGAAACCTTCTACACCACCTACTCCAGCATCGCCACTGTGTCGGCCAACTGGAAACTGCCGTCCTTGGGTCGTTGGGACTGCGGCGCTAATATCTTCGAACTCGTGGCGAAAAAGACGGGGTACGTCAACTACAAGGTGGACTACTCCAACCTGCATCTGAACCAAACCTACCCAGGCCCCCTGTCTTCCAACACGTATTCCAAATATTCACCCATCTGGCCTATTCCGGCCACCCAGGGTGACTGCTCTGCTGGTCACGGGATTCTAGAACAAGTCCAGAAGACGTATGGACACCTCAAGCCCACATATAACTACACATCCAGCCCATTCCCTTATGACAATGAGAGTGGTAACAATGTTGGGATCAATTTCTGGAAACCCGGGCCAGGAACACAACAGGGGCTACAGAGGAATCACCCAAAGGAGTAGAGCTGTTTAAACCCTCGATCTGAAGGGAGAAGTTACCAGTAGTCGGCCCGATTATACTTCCCGCCGATGCGATTGGAAAGGTGGCTCTTCGACCAGGTCGTGCATTTTTCCCCGGTCTCCATTGTTGGGTGTTTCTTATTTCCTCCTTTCCTTATATGTATGTACCGATATAAATAATCCTATTACCATTAATAGTACATTGTTGGCATTGATCCTTGTATGATAGATAGACTGTCATAGCTTCTCCCGCATCACTTTTTTTTATACAATATTCATTTTGTAATTATTCATATTAAGTATGAATGTTAGATTTCTTCAAGCGGGTGTTACACACGGTTAAAGGAACTCGTCGGGCCTACCACATAGAGTTGGGCATGAATCGCATGGAGACGATGAAGTGACAAGTCCATCAGAACCCAAGGCAAGTGCAGCGGCTTCATCCTATACATATAGATGACAAGGTTCCTTCGGATTGCGGTGGTCGGCTATTTTACTGGATCGTCGGTTCTAATTATAATAGATGCTCTCATATTACTAACTATGCATCCCAATCGGCCTTGTAGCTTTAAAAGGAAGCCTTGTTGAGGCCTAAGGGTATAAACCAACACCATCTTCTAGCTAGTAGACATGCCGGTTTGGATCATGGCGAGGAAGAGTCCAGCTGTTCAAAGACCGAAATCCTATTTCCCACCATAATTCAGAGCGGGGATCTGTGGTCGGATTGTAATAATGGTTTAGATGAATAACAATAAGATCTTTTAGGTGTTTGTGGTTAAACCGGAGGCCTATGATAGCATGGCATGGCGTGAAGCTTTGAACTGCGTCGCATTACTATGCATTAAGCTGAATCGTGTCATAGCGGTTCTGAGAACCTATACACCATCTCTGTATACCACTGTACTGGTTCACACAACTGATAATTATTGACTAGAAGTATTTCTGATTCTTTTCTAATTTTACTACTAGCGCAGCTATCCACCAATTTTGAAGCAATGCCCAGCTTAGCTTTGTTATGGTTTGTTTTGAACTAATGTCATGCACCACGACCGCGTAAGCTATTACAGATTCAATGCAGTGATTTGCCATAGCTTTATTATATGTACAACCGAACGATTTGCACAGCCGCGGTACCAAACCAGCTCGGGCATATGTACGAAATTCGAATTATGTTGAATGTCGATCCAGATGTCAAATTCTGGCTGAGCCAGCCCCTCCGAGTCTGGAGTCTGGGCTGACTTGACTTGCCAAGCCGCTTGCTTGCGCGGCTTGGCTTGGTAGATACAAAGCTATCCGTAACCTAACCAGTTAGTTCTCCGGCGCTTGACTAAATCATGACTAGTGCCTCCCCACCGCCGATCAACCACGTCAGCTCAAGCTTGACTTGTTAATGGCCGGAACTACGAGAGACAGCACTTCCGTGCCCGACATTGCAGGAGCTGAAGAGAGGCTTCGGTCGGCCAGAAGAACAGTGCAACTGTCGCACCGCTTTAGCATGCTTTAGCACAGCCGGCTGGCCCACAAAGGGTCTTACTAGACTCTTAGAGCGCAGTAGCTTCTAGAATTGGCATTTCTTCCCATTTCTTTAATGGAATCCTCTTCCCGAGTCCACAGCTGACAAGCGAGCCGAGATTTAAACTGGAGCCTCCTCCTTCCAACAAACTTTAATATTTCACATTTTCAAAGTAGCAATTTATTTGCTATCTTCGTTACTAATGAATGCCTGAAATAATTATGTTAGTTATGCTCTCTATTTAGTAGTTTGGTAATTAAGTGACGTACTGATTAGAATATATTGATATGGCATGTACTTGTCACAGTGCGCACACCTACCTATGTAGTTAATTGGATAGTATACATTTGTATTTAATAGGAAGATTTAATTATCAATCAAAGCTATATAACTAGTGTAACGGCTAGTAGGTAGTCATTGGAGCGACTACCTACTATTTAGTGGAATTTTTTGCATCGATTTCTGAAGCCGGTTCCCTTTCGCTACTAGCTGCATGATTGCCCCTGTCAAGCTGGTAAGTATATTTGTACACAGAAGAAAGAAGAGGAGATCCCTGTACTATGATAGGAGGCTTCTCTTCAGCGCTCTGGCCGTCCGCTGGCATCTGCAGATTCTTGCACGATTTCTTTTATTGTTGTTGCATATGGTTAAAGTCCGCACAGTGGTAGCTCGAATACTCCGTTTGTTGCGAGCAACCCCTTGCGAGCAAAATGTGACCTGGGGTAAAACACGACCTCCCTTATCTATACGCCGCTGCTAAAGGAGAGAACAATATGTAAGCAGCTGTGAAAAACATGGCGTATATCTATAGAAGGAGACATATTGGAATGATCTTTGAACCCAGATAAAAGCGAATAACTTTGTATTGGTATTCGATGCATGGCCATCATGAAACCCTTTTCACCTATGTTATAGCGCTTCTTTAGCCTCCAATGTTATATTTCCGTACTACCGTGTGATACAACTTGAACCGGTGTTGAAAGATCTCCGGGCCTCGCGTCGCTTGTCCAACTCTCATACAAAGATTTAGACAGCAATTTTGGGGTATTGATTGGGGAATTTGCCTGTCCAGTGGATAGCCAAAGTCTTCCATATCGTGTTTCTCTCTCGATAGCTCCGCTGGCATTGCAGGAAGTTGTTCGATTCGAGCAGGCTAACCATAGCTTGAAAGCTCCAACAGGCAGTTCTGGGATTATCTCTTCCTCAGCAACAGTTTAGTCGCTGCATGCATGAGCCTTGCTAGTTTTGGCCTTCGAGACAGCGCTGTGGATACGACCCGCGTGCGATGTCGAGTAGTTGATCCCTGCTGTGCTTCTCATAGATAGTTGCCTATTTACTCATCTCCAGGCTTTATGTGCTTGGTCAATTCATTCGGCTTTTGAGAACTCCTGGCGGATGTTTACTGGTCGGATAGAGAGAGAATCTCTAGAACTTCCGTGCAGGAATTGCGGGAGATAAAACACCGACTTGTCACTTGAGGAATCCTCCAAGTAACAACCCTATAGCTATCGTAGATGCTTCTTGTTTCGCATAGACGCAATAACATATGAGGCCACTAAATATTACTAAATAAGTTTGCTAGTGAGCACCAAAGAAGCTATCAGATAAATAGGGTAGTGTCACTTCTCTCAGTCCAGCGACCAATGCCACTAGATCTCAGTCCTTCCCTAGTCTCTTGTCAGCCTATATACTGTATCATAGATTAATGGCTTGACCGGTTCTCGGATAGCCGATCGATATCTCCCACTCGACAGTGTTTTAAGCGGGTATCCTCCGCGGGCATTCTTTCTTAGTATGTATACTCATACCCTGCCGTGGGCTCTTAAGTACCATTGACCGTTCTATGGCTCCATGTCATCGAATAATAAACATTCCATCCTCCCTTCTAGGATAATTCCCTAAATCAGCTTCACTCAACTCTACGTCGTTTTCCACCAAAAACAGCTCTCCATCAACCGCGATAAATGCCACCATCTTCCCCTATCTTCCATATATGCGTCAACCACAGAGTCCTCGTAAGCCTAACACTCACATCACTCCTATTGATCACATCCATGCCAAACCTCTCCACCACTTTAACCCCTCCTGGTCTTCCACTCCATTGGGTTTAAAAGACATCATCAACCGCCACTTCCCCCCAGAGGGTGACAACCATTGCGACGTCATCGGTACCATTAATTCAAAGTCTATAGCAATCCCCGATCAGGCGGAAGGCGACCACGGTTTGATCCTCCATATCTCCCCTGTCCTGCGCTCGGATCTTGGAAGAGTAGAGATTTTCATTTGTCAAGGGTCCACCATTTCATATGTAATGTACTTTGAGGGACCAGACACAGCCAGAATCAGCCCTTACAACTTCCATCCTTGGATTGTTGGGCCTGAGTATTTGCGTGAAGACAACTTTTAACTGAGGCATGGGGCAGGTGTGCATGCCATGGTCTTTCCAAGTCTGATAAGAAACGATGGTATTACACCGTGGCACGAAATGACAGGTTAGTGATGCCTTTTTCAGCGCCATCTGCGACCGAAACAGGCGGCTTGGGACGAAATCGAAATTCTCAAAATAGAAAACTAATAAAATCAATACAGTTGAGCTTTTGTAGAGGAAGGTTTGGTCACATTTTACATTATTGTGGGTGGAGTGGTTCCTTCCAATTGTTGGCGGTAGTTGCTTAAGTGGTTTCACTTTAGTATTCTAGGTAGGTGTATTATCACTGATATAATTATGTTACTGCGTTCATACCATCACCATTAGGTACAAATTTAAATTTGCCTATCAGTTCAATCTGCTCGTCTCCGACACCCAGTGCTGGATTAAAGCCTTGGTACAAGCTGCTGCGGTATTCGCTGCATATTCCTGCCACAGTTCGTTCTTGTGACTATCAGCATAGTCACAGACTCCTTTAATGATCATACAGGGCAGAGCATCCCAGACACCGGCGCCTTCCATCTCGAACGCAATGACATTTTCCTTCTCTGCCACCCGGTCACGATGCACACCGGACTTGATAACGCTATCTCCAGATGCAATTAGGCCAATGTGAACCATCGGTCGATGTTTTTGATTTTGTCTATGGCGTTGTACGAGCTTTGCATGCTCACAGCCAGTCTCTTGACAGCTCAATTTCGGAGCATCAACGCAGACAGGGTCGTCAATATTCTGACAGTCTGCACACTCTCGACAACGTTGACGATCGTAATGTTTGTGGCGATAAGACGATAAGAACAACTTATCTTCCTTTTGCCCTGGATAGGACGTCGCATGTTCGCCTAAATCGGCGAGGAAGGTGGTAATCTTGTCTTGGAGGTTTCTTCGGTAAAACGAAGTTTCCATGGCCGCCAAAAAGGAGCCAATTCGAGTATTTGGCCTACCTAGTGACGCTTCCACATCAATCTTCCGTCTAAATTGGTCCGAGAACTGTCGTCCATGGTCATACTGAATAACCCCTTTGCTAATAATCACATCACCAAGTAGAATTTCCTCCTTATTGTGTTTTAAAGGGACACCCCCGCATACCCCAACAACAAGAGCCAACTTAACATTCCTAAAGCTCATGGCGCATGCAGCGGCAGTGTTGGCGGCGGGGGCTTTACCAGGGCGTGGCGGATGAGCAAGAACAACATGTCGACTTCCCATCACTCCTATAGAGTAAAAGTTGGTGTCATTTTCATATGCGTATGGACCCCAGAGACTATCAAATGCCGAAAGAACCGCATCGGCTTCCAGAGAGAGTGCACAAATGATGACCACCTCAAAATCATCTCTACTCTTGGGTCTCAACAGCTCTAGAGTGTCTGAGGGCTGATCTTGGGATGTTTCGTGAATGGTACGCATGTTTTCAATGGAGCCATTGGCTTCCGGAATTGAAAAACTTCTCTGATTGTAAGTGGGATCATTTTTCAACTTGGTAATGATTTTGCAGACTCCTTGATCGTCGAGGTTACGGCGCCGGAGCCAATTTACCTCATTCCAGGTCCATTTGGCACCATTCACAAGGTCCTCTTCCAATGGCCTAACGGCGTTCATGTAGTAGGTATCCACAAACCCTGGATCTACCAAAAGTGATTCATTGCTTATGCCGGCGAACCGAAGGAATGAAGTTCGATCTGAACAAAAATTGATGGCCCGCATTAAACCAGTCTCCAAATGGAAACGATGCACGCACTCCTTCCAGAGTTTTTTTGCAAGGGCAGAGGGCTTGTTTCTCAGTTGAGAGAAAGTTGGCTGGTTGTAGATCTCGGAAAGCTCGTCTCCTAACTCGATTTCGGCCAGGACAATCCCAAGAGCAAGAATTGTAGGAAATGAGTGAACCCCGTAAGGACTCCGTCGACCTTCTTGAGGATCGTACTGGTAACCGTTTGCCTTGAAAACCGTCGAGAGGAATACTTTGTCGAATAATGGATATGGATGGCCATTCTGTATTTTACAGAAGACCGAGATACCGTCGAGAGACAGCGACCGATTGATCCATGGCCCTTCTAGAAGATGTAGAAGAGAGCGTGCCAAGATCACCCCCAGAACTCGCTTTGCTGCATATGTAGGTTTCACAATCTGTAGCAGGTTGCCGAGGCTTTCAAGGCTTCTCTCAGCGTACTCTTCCTCCAGCTGCAGTGTGACGAAGCTCACTTCTACTATTACTAATCTATTAAAGAAGAAGAGATAGATAGGAGAAGGTGCAATTCACGT
>JAHQZX020000573.1:0-10135 GCA_019804575.2 Pseudotulostoma volvatum
CAATCGACCTTAAGGTGATCCAGAAAATTATCCGCACGATGAGAAATAGATGCTGGGCTGTCATAGCCGCAAAGGGGACATACAAAATACTAGTGACTATGTAAATAGAATCTAGAGCTGCTACTTGCACGTTACAGCATATGAATCAGGCCATTAGAAACTGAGCTATGCCCATATTAAAAGGAGGGGTAGAGTGGGGCATCGCCAAGAATTTTAGTCGATTATCATGACTTCCGCTAACCGACTGTACAACCTTAACTTGTCGGATTCTATTCCATAATGCAATGACTGTGTCTTTACGTGGGGATATATTAGGATGAACGATCCGGAGATCTTGGGGCCTATAGCATGTTCATCAACTATGATCAAATATACCATCAATAAAAGGATAGAGAATATGTCTTAGGGCTGAGACAAAGACTCCTGAGCCGTGCTAGAGTCTGTGCCTTCACACTAGGAGAGGGAACGGCCTAAGAGAGGTATTGTTGCCTTGAACTGTGCTTGAGGCTGCCTAAGATGACGGCACTCATTGCACTTTGGTTTAGTTCTTGTGCCTATCACTATGTCACAGCTTACAAGGGCACGGCACCTTGAACTTTCTGACTTCAGCGATACAAGATCTAGGAACAACTATGACGTAGCGGCAGGGCAAAGCTGTTGAGGGGGAGAAGCAGGTGGCGGAGTCCAAATCATGACGCTAGAGTGCGAATATTAAAGGAGATCAGATCAGGTCTAAATGTAAGAAGAAATCAGAAGCCGCAACTTGGATAATCATACATGGCGTGTGAGATGCAACTAGAATTTATCGAGACGCCTTCGCTAAAGTCCTTCTTGTGTTAAGGTGCACAGCCTATTCATTTACTATCTTTGATCTTATATTTGACTTCACAACGACACCACATTAATTTAAACCACTCAGTTGGACCTGAATTGAATGAGTAATACTATGCATTAGACGAATCTTTCCGGTCCATAGGCACTCCTACCAGCATTATTATCAGTTAGCTTACCAAGCGGTAGTGAACCAATGAACACGCGCGTTTCGGAAGATTTGACACACAGAAAATGTGCGAGAATGGATTCTTGGGCAATCATTTACTAAAGAGCGGCCGGATCCTAGACACTGAGGCAGAGATGGACTTCCCTCTGAGAGAGGAAAGAAGCGGACAAAATCATTCCGAAACTAGAAGTCTTCGCAAACTAAATTAGGGAGATAATCAAATCCGATATTGTCTCTATCTACGTATCGATAAATTAGGTAGTGATGAGACTTGAATCTTCTAATGACTAATCACGAGGCCATGTCATTATGTAGTGTTAAATTGTTTGTAAAATTGTAATTTATGTATCATTGAATCACGGGCCTGAACCTCAGCTCTGAGAGAAGAGAGATGAGAGGATTGTTATAGGCTGGCATAATTAGCTCCTCAGTTAGAGAAAAGACAATTAATCCCTTCGGCGCTATCTGACACCATTGTTCCCACAAATCAAATTTGAAGTTGTTATGATGGAGGACCGCATTTTTGTGCCTCATTCTTATCCACAGTTTTTATAAGTTTTCCTTGTTCATCACTATATTGCGCCATGGTAATATCTTTGTTGGAGAGCCCACGAGGATAATGAGTCGTCCAGAGGATAGAAACATACCCGGTTCCCTAAGAAAACGAATTCAGCACTAACAAGTGACTTTCAAACCACAGAGGGCTACATACAAGTTGCATAACTGAATGATGGCTTTGTGACTTGCTTCTAATCCCGACTACCTGGACGAAATCCTGTAACCGTGAGATATTTCGCATGAATGAAGGGAGAACAACTCTTACCAATACCTTCGTGTAAGTCTTGAAATAAAATGTCTTCCTGATTCCCATCCGATGTTCGTCCAGCTCCCACCCATTCTTTAACATGGCTTCTACCTGATCCACCAACTTAGTTTTGTCTTCTCCGTCCGAAAATTTCGCTTCCATGCTTGAAATTTTTGAGGTATGATAGGGTGACAAAAGCTGTATCCTGGAGAGAGAAATAAGGGGATGGCTCAAATATATTGGTCGGAATGCACGTGCTAGTAGTGGGATATAACTGTTAGCTAATGGCATCGTTGCAAGAAAGCTAGGCTGGGAATATCTGAAAGTGACCTCAGGGAGCACCGCACCGCCATTATCTCATTAACTCAGAATTGTAAACCGCGCGCTAGCGTAATACTAAGGTAGGTAGACAAGCAGCCTTAGCATTTGTTACTATTACATTTTATACTCTATAGAGTTGTGACGGGCCGCAGTAGCTCAGCACTAGTGCATTCCGCTACCTATGTATCCGCCTCACTACAACACTTAAATTCAAGTCAAAAAAGGCGCTAGTTACATTAAAGATAATGGCTAATCTACAGCGTGTAGCCTTTTTCAAAAAAAAAAGCCTCTGTATTACAAAGTAGACACGGTTTTACTGAGCCGTAATTTTGGGGCCCGTCATAACATGACCACGTGATTGTGTGTAATCTTCACTGCCATCATGGGCAGAATATTAGCTTGTCCTGCTTAGGTTAGTGTAGGCATTCGTATAGTATCCTTGAATCGGTATATAAGCGGAGGTGACGCTTGGTCTCAATTCGCCGATCCGAAGGCTTGACTTCAAATTAAAGGACTTAATGTCCAGCGAGCCAGTAGAAGGCAATCGGGCACCTTCTTCCGAAGTGAGGGAATTTCAGGCCCCTTTGGAGAATGGCCAATTAGCTGTGGCCTCGCCAAGTGAATGTCCGGAAGATCAAGCTATCACGACCCCGTATGAAAATAGAGAAGACACTGATGATCTGGACGATGAGGTGGATGAAAGCGGCGGCTCTAGTGTCCTAAGCGATTCTGGAGATGAGGTACTGTTGGTACGAACGGGTGTGGCAACTACTTGGATTCATTGCTTGTTGTCTTTGTCTAAAAGAAAGGGTAAGGTTTGGCTATATACACGAAGAGTTTTTCGCTATTAGACCTGATTAAGGACTGACCAATCGAACAGCCATCTGTGTGAGGTCACGTGGATTAGGTCATCCATGCTATGGTTAGACAGGTACCTTTGCCCATCTGTCCTATGTCATTCAAAAACCTTGTATATTAACTACTTGAAGGTTGCCACCACTTTACCTGCTGGGAGAAGGATAGCGTCAGATTGTTTCCGTAGAATACTTTATGTACATTAGCCAATTTAGGACTAGGTGGGAGGTTGGTGTAGTGAAGATTCGGATAGAAGAAACTGAGCACCATGCAAAGTTGACATCGAACACGGTTATCGGAGCTGGTTCTCCGCCACCAACTGACCTCGATTGGCTCTACAGAACTGCAGCAACCCAGCTTGACAGGCTTATGCGACCCCCCACGGAGCAGCAAACAAATACGGGCTCGTCAATATGGGTTCGTCATTAATCCTAAAAGCGCTTTCTATCTTCGGCACATGATGATGATGAACTTTCTTTGGCTACACCTAAGACGTGACCAATTCTCAGGCAAGGCGATACAAGAACTTGCTCGAGTCACCGCCAACTCGTTCAACCGCGGCAGCCATACAGGTCGTATGATTATCAAGTGGGGGCTAATAGCTGGCTCCACTTTCAAATGATACCTACAACCCAAGCTGGCCGCAACAGACACACTTTCAGGATGATGAAGACGTGATGTTTAGTGTTCGTGGCTTCATTCCGGAACAGGGCGACAGTAAGTGATAATGACGTATGATAGGCTGTTTACTAGTATAGAATAGGGTTGAATTCCTACAAATTGTCACAATTTGTTTCACAATACCTGTAACGAATAGGATACTAGACAGCGTGACTAAGGTGGAGGATCACCATAAATGATGCATTTATAGAACAAAGGTGATAGATAGACACACACAGATGACGGAATTGATTGCTGGTCCTTCCATAAAGGTCAGGGTCCAGCCAGACTATATACAGGATTTAGGGGTCGGAGTAGGTTTATCCGTGAACTACATGCAACTAGAACCAACCTTGAAGAACAGTCCACCATCTGCGGGTAGCCCTGGGGGTCGTTACAATACCTTAGGGAGGATCGCCCGGAAGCGCAGCAGGAGGAAGCTACACCAGAAGAAATAGACCGATCTATTCAGTCTATTGGGATTTTTGATGCTGGTGACTCAATTTCTTACCGGAAGAAAAGTGGAATTCGATCGCGGACAGCGGAGTTGTCTTCATAAACTCGGTCATAGCTGGCAAGAAATTAAAAAGTGTGTTTTTGTGGATAGCCGATCGGATCAAGTTGCAGAAAATGAAAGATCATCTCGAGCCATATCTTGTGGAATTCGAGATTGTGGCCGGATTCTGGAAAAGACATACCCCAATGACTGTCAGGTTGGTAGTCTACAACGAAGACCTATTATCCTGATAACCCATGATGAGAGTATTTTTTCTGCAAACGATAGAAAAAGGCAAGCATGGGCTAAAGAGTCTAGCGCCTTCCTCAGACCAAAGAAGAAGGGGCAAGGGATTACGGTATTGGATTTCCTTTTACCGTAGAGCCGGTTAAACATTCTCTATCTTTCAGAAGATAAATTGACGGAGGCAAAAGCGACAGGAATCCCATTAGAAGTGGTCGAGCTTTTCAAATATGGTAAACGAGATGGTTTCTGGGATGGTGCTTGTCTGCCAAAACAGGTAACTAAGAAAACTTTGCCAATTGCCGAATTCGTCTACGCTGGATACGACCTAGTGTTCTTGTTTGTCAATGCGATGAGACGAGTGCAGAAGGGGATTCAGACTGTCCTCAAGGAGTGAGGGCTATGGCCTGAAAAAGGCCTATTGTTTGAATGCGCCAAACCGAAGTGTGACGCTTGTTAAGATATGGCAAACTGCCGGATGTATATCGGAAGCACTCGCCGTGGTTCATGTCAAGGAGTAAAGGAGCACAGTAGTAAGTGTCCACAGCAACGATTGTGTGATAAATGTGTACAGCGGAAAGAGAGATGCCAATGTGTCCGCAAGGAATACTATCCTCAGTGTACCGAAACAAGGACAAAGAAATGCGTTACCTGCGAAGACCTGCCATCAAGATGTAGTATGACTTAACCTTGGTCAGAAGCTGAAGAGCTAAGCCGGCTATATAGACTGTTGTGTAAGGCGGCTTCTCTCTATACAGCCGGATTTCGCTACCTAGTAGTGTGAGACAGAAAAACGAATCCGGCTTTTTCCCGGTAGTGAAGGACGCCACCAGGTCATTTACTACCCCAAATTTCACTGTGAACTAAATCACATTGAGTACTTCTGGTACCATAGCAAATGGTATGCCAGAAGTAATTATGATTATTCCATTGATGGCCTAAGAAGGATAGTTAGTACCTTTAGCGCGCTCTCCAAAGTGCGAGGAATTCCACCAACCTACAGGACTATAAGGGCTGCCTTAGAAAAATGGATCTGTACCGCAATGTGATTGTTTATGGGACTGGAGAACAGAGGGTATATGTTCGTGGTGAGGATCTCTGAATCACTTTGTATCATTGGAAGTATTCAATGGGGTATTTTTTTTTTTTTTTTTGTAATCTATTCGTAAATTACGGTATTTTCGCCGGTCGACAACTTGAATTCGGCACCATATCTCCATGCCATTTAAGGCGAACTAAGTATCAGAGTATGGCTTTTCGATGCCAAAGATGTAGAATCTAGGACTCATTCATTTCACGAAATTTTTGGTATATGAGAACAACGAATTATTTCTCTTTATCGATGCTATTCGGTACTGGTTTCATGATGGCGACAGATATATATGTCCTTGCAAATCACCGATGTAAAATAGTATCAACAACAATACATGATTGGCTGCTCTAATATCTCTTGAAATGACGGGGTCCTGAGATTTCTGCCTTTTTTTTTGGATTGAAAAACCGTAGAACTACATACCAACTCCATTTCTGTTTTAGAGCTGGAACAAGAGTCACATGCATATGATGAATGGTCACGGTAACTTCTTATATGATAGAGACACAAAATAACATAGGACCTACCTCCAACATGTCAAGGTGGTTACCTCGGCATTGAACAATTAGTATTCTCCTCCCCGCAAACCAGGTTTCAAAGCCGCATAATCTAACGATCATACCTGACTAATGTCTACCATCTATAGCTGGAAGCATTTCTGATGGGTATGATATAAGCTATCATAGTTCGCAGGAAAAGCTTCCCGGCCAGCTTTATTCTATGGTAATTAATAAGCACATAGTTATAGAAAATGGATTCAAATCGGGTGCCACCTGAATCTGCCAACACTTCGAAAACTTTCAAAGCCTTGATTCAGCTCATATCTCATTAATACATGTATGCAGGACGACACATGTCGAATTCAAGAGCGCTCCGTGAGAAAGCCACTGGATTCACACCAGATTGGCTGACATACAAGATAGAAGTGTCAGCGTACCATGCCATGGAAAATAAAGGGACATCACGTTACCGTTACTCCTACCAAACCCTTTCCTTATTTTCGATTTTGGCCCCCATTCCGGATATAGCTGGCATGCCAACAATTCTGGGCAAGTTAACAATTTACTGGTTCTCTCGTCGACGCCACTTTCCTTGTATGAATGCTTATAATAACTTGCAATTGAATTGCATTGAAACGCTTGATACTAATTCGCCTGTCCATTTAAATCTCTGGAAACGCTTTTTCTGGAAGCCATAGAGAAGTGTGCACACCTAAATTAATTAATTAATTCTCCGCTTGGACCTCTTACATCCATGGGTAATATGCACGGTACCTGAGCTGAGGTGTCATCCTTTCAAATGACATGCTCGTACCGTTAACTCCACAATGTTTTCCCCATCAAAAAGGACAGCAAATCTATAAAGGACAAGGAAATAAGCTCAACTGTTTATAGGGACAGATGAAACATGTATAATCAAACGCGAACGGTGAAAATTAGACAAAAAAGGGCGGGGATATTCACCAGGTTACCCAACGCATCGTGCAACCATAGCTTCAAATATGAGAATATAAAGGATAGTTCACCCTCCCTCCACGCCTTGATATAGCTATTACGACTGTTTGCCGTCATCTCAATATCTCTACTATTGTTAGAATATGTCTTTCATTGATACACTACTCGGGGCTTTGTTCTCTATGGCATCATTAAGGATCATAGTGGTTGGCCTCACAACCTGTCTCTGCCTTACCCAGGCTGCTGGGATAGATTCATGGAGGTCACAATCAATTTACCAGCTCGTAACTGACCGATTTGCTCGGACTGATGGTTCGACAACGGCTTCATGCGATCCTGCACAAGGGATATATTGCGGCGGGACGTTCCAGGGCATCATCAACAAATTAGACTATATCCAAGACTTAGGATTCTCGGCGGTATGTTCGAGCCTTGAGAATTCATTGGGGCAATTGATTGCATTTCTTATGCCCTTGTCATTCTTGAACATTCAACCGAATAGTGGTAACGATGTTCTGTAGATCTGGATATCTCCCGTCACCTACCAAATGCCAGAGATGACGGCGGATTTATCAGGTATGTGGCTAGAGATCTTAACATCAAACTTGGTACTTGCCAGCCGGAAATCAAGAGATCAATGTCTCCTTAACAATCACATGTTCAACAGCATATCATGGATACTGGCAGCAAGATCTTTACCGAATTAACCCTCCGTTCGGCACGCCTGAAGACCTCGTCTCTCTCTCCAATGAACTTCATAAACGAGAGATGGTTAGTTCCGAAACCACCCCAACAAGCCTGTTCCCGCCATTAACACATCCCAACCCATAGTACCTAATGGTCGATGTGGTTCCGAATCATGTTGCCTTTGCCGGGAACGGAAATGTAGCCTCGGTAGATTACAGTCGGTTTAATCCTTTTAACGATGAGAAGTATTTTCATCCTTTCAAACTTCAGTCTTCTGATCCGTGGAATGAGACGTGCGCCGAGGTGGTAAGTGCGGCGGAGTTGCCTTCCTTTGAATTCTGCCCAACTTACTCCCGTTGATGATGTGCTTTCCAGTGCTGGCTTGGAGATACAACCGTATTGCTTCCCGATATACGGACAGAGGATGATGATGTTGTGTCTATGTTCCATACTTGGATATCTCAACTAGTCTCGAATTATTCAAGTAGGTAGACCCCATGATCCCTATTCAAAGCAGTGGAATTTTAATTAGATCTAATTTGGTTTTCATGGAATAAGTCGACGGGCTGCGCATCGACAGCATCTTCAACGTTAATCCAAGCTTCCTGGCACCCTTCAATAATGCATCTGGTGTTTACTGCATTGGAGAAGGAGCCACTAATCTCGCGTCTTCGTTATGTCCCTTATCGTACGATCTTGACGGTGTCATCAACTACCCCATGTACGTGAAGCCTTAAAACTCATGTCCAAGAAAACCCTCTTCGTAGGTACTAAGATCAATTTTGGTTGCTAGGTACTATGCGCTTACGAGCGCATTCGGTTCTCCAGGAGGGAGCATCCAGCCCCTGCTCGATGGACTTGACTCTGTGAAGAGTAGTTGCGCGGCATGTTCATGTTTTATCCATTAGGATCTAGAAATATTATACAGTCGATTAATACGAGGAACAGGATATCTTTACCATGGGGCTATTTATTGAGAACCATGACGTCCCTCGATTCGCATCTCATACCTCAGATATGGCTGTGTGTCACCCTTTCTTCTGTCAGAGCTATTACCATACTCTCTTTGGTCCTCTTCTTTTACCGCTTTTTATCCGCTGACAACATATATCCAGCTAGCCCGTAATGCCATTACATACAACCTGATTGGTGATGGAATACCAATTCGTAAGTGATTCTTAACGGTTATTTGGATTCGATTATAGTTAGTTCATGGGCCCTCCGCGCAGCCCTTGTGCTATTAATACCAGATATACCTGAAGTGATATAACAGCTACTAACTTATTCTCTAGTTTACTACGGTGCGGAACAGCATCTTTCTGGGGGGGCTAATCCATTTGACCGTGAGGCTCTCTGGCTTACGGGTTACCCAACCAATGTACCGCTGGTGCCCCTGGTGCAATCATTGAATCGTCTCCGCTCGTTTGCGGCAGGCAATAGCGCACAATGCACCGCCAACACAGCCACTAGGAGAAATAAGGCTGTTATCCGAGTTCGTGCAACGAATAGCAACACCACAGCCGGTGCTACAAGCTCGAATAGCAGCACCACAGCCGGCACTGACTACCTCACCTCCTCATCGGTCGCAATATACAATGGAACCAACACGGTTGCCTTCCGGAAAGGCTGCACAGGCAATCAGGTCATCAGTGTGATGTCCAGTCTCGGCTCTAATCCCGGGAGCAGCCCCGAGGCACAGCTAACCCTACAAGGGGCGCAAACCGGATTCGGCGCCCAGGAGAGCGTTACTGAGATTCTCTCTTGTCAAACTGAAACGACGGATGCCTTGGGCAATCTCCAGGTTAGCCTCAATGACGGTGGTCCCAGGGTATTCTATCCTACTGCTAGTCTGGGCAAATCTGGGCTCTGTGGACATTAGTAGTGTGTGATATATAGTACATATTACTCCAAGTTAAGATGAAAGGGAAGCAGGTGCGTTTAGCTTCCTACTACATATGGATATTGTTGAAAGGGATATATATGTATGGATATCGGTATGTCTGGTTTTTTCTGCGAAAAAAGGGTGCATAGTGATCCGGGTTCTACCATTTCTTCGTTGGCTGGAATAAGTTTGATACGCCCTGGTTGATCGACGGTTTGATTTCGTTTCTCATTCTTTTCTTGCATTTGGATTAAAAAGAGGGACACTCCTTTGTCGTCATCGATTATCTTGGGTAACTTCATCAGCCAACCGTGACAGTCTTTTGTGTCTTTTCTCGGGCGCAAGGAATCAGGGAAGGGGCAACAGCAACACACTCCTTTACAAATTGTCATACATAGTTTGAATGTCATAAGGAAACCATGTATGTACAACACATACATACAAACAAGGTCTCTCTCTCTTCTTGCACAAACTAATGGAGGACACCAAAGGCCCGTTCAATCCTGCTTAGTCATCCGTAATTTATCACCAACTTGGAATTAGTGTCTGTATTAAGCTGGTAATATATAGGGTAGTGGTATAGCCACACCAATTATATTCCTGCCACACCAATTGTCTTCCTGCCACACCAATTATCTT
>JAHQZX020000574.1:0-10134 GCA_019804575.2 Pseudotulostoma volvatum
GACTCTAGATATCTACAGGACGCGTGGGCGCTAGTAAGCGAGATCACATGAGGTACTAGTCACCACATCCCGACACTTAGAGATATCTGAGGTGACCCCCTAAAAGGGGTTCCCTCAATAAAGCACCTATGTATCTAGGAAGCAACGAAACCCATATCTAGATATATATGCCTGCAGGAGTTGAGGATAAGCAAGCTTGACGCCGGGTGGTGTTCTGTGATCATGTCACATGCGCTAACCCGTCGGTGATGAGAGCTTTCTGCCTATTCCCAATGAGGAAAGCGGAGAATAAAGCGGTCTGGGCGTACGGGCCAAATTAATATATAAGTGAGAATCATATTCACAATTTAATCCAATTATATCCCCAGTATCCTTAGAGTATAGCCGTGAGGTTAACACTGCGTTGGTATATTCATGTCGGAGCTCATGTGACTATCAATATTAGAGTCTGAAGTTTCAAACCATTGTAAAATAGCTTTCTGCCGTTAACTTTGCAATATTCAGCAAGTTTATAGATGTTGATTCGAGTTGAAAATTTTCCCTCAGAACCCTAGTTAACCGTAGGCGGAGTTAGTGTGTCGAATGGCTGTGGCGGTGCTCGCGCTAGTTTTGGTCGCTCTCGGGACGTCATGCCGATCACTCGGCTCCATGATTATCAATTAAAATTTGAGTGACTTGTTTAAGCTGTTCCAGTACATGTTATCTTTCGCCAGAGACTACCTATTATCATACTATAACCTTACCTATCTTACTGGGTAAACATCAAACGTTACACTGTTGGATAATAACGAAGACTGTCGTGGAAGAATTCCCTCATAGAGCTTGGAATCTGAATGGAATCAATTGGTACAATTCCTCCTCTTTCCTGGATGTAGGCCTTACTTCCCTTTCTCTCTCATTTGAAATCGCATTTCCTGTCGTTTCCTAAGTCATCTCGAAGCTGTGATACTTATTTTGACATCCATATATGGAGCTAGCGTTGATTGTTCCTCATCTATAACAATCTTTCAGAATAACACTGTCACGGCCGAACGCGCATAATGGATGACGATTCCTCGCCGCCTCCGTCATCTGCGCAAGGATCACTGTGAGTTTGTTCTCTTCCCTGTCACGCTATATCATCACGTGCGAATCATGATGGTTATGAGTCGGGGGAAGAATGGAGATGGGTTGAAAGGAAATCAAGAGGCTGAGAAATTGAGAGATTTTCGCTGAGTATAGCCCCCGCTACATAGTGAATTTGCAGAGGAAACGACGACCCAGAAATTTCGAAGAAGACTTCGTGAAGAGCCTCTAATTCCATTAGGTAAGAACTTGATCTTGATCTTCTCCTTCACCCTCTCTTTCTCTCCAACTTAAAAAAAGTTACGTAATAACCTCCTTTTCTTCAACAGGATGCGCCGCAACTTCATATGCGCTCTACCGCGCCTACAAATCCATGCGCGCACGGGACTCTGCCGAAATGAACCGGATGTTCCGTGCGCGCATCTACGCTCAATTCTTCACCCTCGTCGCTGTCGTTGCTGGTGGCATGTACTATAAGAATGAGCGCCAGCAACGCCGGGAGTTCGAGCGCATGCTAGACGAGCGAAAGAACCAGGAAAAACGCGACGCCTGGCTGCGCGAGCTGGAGGTCCGGGAGCGGGAGGATCGTGACTGGAGGGAGCGACATGCTGCTGTGGGGCAGGCCGCTCGGGGGGTTGGTAGCAGCAATGATAACAATGGTACTACTACTTCGGAGTGGAAGATAAGTAGGCCGGGCTCTTCGCCTGCGGCCGCCGAGGAGGCCAAAGTGCAGGATAATACCGCTCGGGCGCCAATTGAAATTGCGGACGAGAAGGGAAGGAGTTCTGCAGGGGTGATGGTAGATGCGGTGCGGACATTGGTGTGGGGGAGGTAGATTATTATCGTTTCTTAATGGATGATATTTCTTGTTACCATGGGGCTGAGGACTCTTCTCCTATACCATATTTTCGATGTTATATGTCCATGATATACGTATACCTTTAGCACGTTATATACCAGTATTCACCTCTACCTATATACCTACGGCAGGACCCTTTGGATCTTACATGATGTTTTTACATTCCTTTCAACCAATACTCTCTGATCCACATAGATAGATTGTCAATACTGAATGATTTAGATGTGGGCAGAGGCAGTTACTAGGTAATTTCCACTACAAGGTGACAAGATACCATCACAGCAATTGAATTATTTTATTCTAACACATGGGTACCAATTGGGTAGGTTCGGGTAGCATGCGTACCAAGCATGGTTAATTCTTCGAGAGCAAAGGGGGGATTATTGATATTGTCAGAAGTAATTGAGGTTGGAGAGGAATAGGCTAGGTATCCATTTCGAATGAGAGAATAACAAGTGAACGATAGATTCACCACCGTTCGCGTTCAACCCAGCTTTGAAGCTGTCCCTGCAAATCCTCCAGGGCTGTACGGATCGGACATCTAGCCCCCATCCGACAAGAAGTAGTAGTGGTATGGTCATGCTTCCAGACCTCTAGCTGACGTGCAAACGTATTTGGAACATTGAACATGCGCCTTTTAATAAGGTCGCACGTTGGCCAAATCGTCATTTCTTTTAGGGCTTTCAAGAACACCTCTAGCCTTGACTCGCCCATACATGGGAAGCAAGATTCAGGTGCATTGCCTGTGTCGGGAGCATCCCAGTCATCGGCTATCAGCGTTACCGCTGTTGTTGACTGCATCATGTTGTCTCCGCCTCCCTTCCGTGCCTGTGCCTCAATGTTGTTGCCATCCTGTGAGAGGATTTTTTCAGGAGCTTGGTATATTTTGAGAATCGCTTGTTCCACTGCTTGGAGCATGTTCATGAAGATTCGCGTGCGGTGGAAATAAAGACGATCTAGAGGAAGGTCAGACATTCAAATTAGAACCCTCTTGTTTTTGTAATACGTAATGTTGGAATATGGAATATAGTGGTAGAAGGCGAAAAGTAAAAGAGAGGGGAAGAAAACATTTAATGATCTTACCTCGGACAGCTGAGGGAAGATCTGCTACTCGTGGTTCCGCCTCAGAATCACCGGTGTTCGTGCACCCAACAAACTCCGCGCAAGCAAAATCAAGCACCTTGCGATCGTCGACGAGGTGGGAAATATGGATCACACTTAGCAGCTTGCTCGTAGTCAGCCCGTTCGTCGAAGGCGAGCAACAATGTAGTACATCGCGCAGCCATTGCGCGATCTGGGCCTTCACCGCGCCTAGGCACTTGTATCGAATGCTCAAATCCGTGAGTTGAATGAGATCTTGTAGCTTGGGGGTCCATGGGGCAGAATCCGCTGGGTACAGGCTCTTATAATCCTCTAGCCGATAATGGAGAAGATGAAGGAACAGACTCCATATCTCAGGTGTATAGCCGGACTCCAGATAAATCAAGTGCGTCTTGTGTCCGCGCCAGGATGGCCTCAGATCAGAGAACTTGTCTTTGAAAATGATCGAGGCCATGCTGAGTATCTTCGATGAGACACGGAACGTCTCAGAGCATGCATCGAGAACTATGTCGCCTGTGGGATCTACTTCTTCCTCGCATAGGATGCTTTCGCTATCAATACGGCGTCTTGGGGACCATGGAGTGTCAACCACCCCGCAACTAACGACACAGGAAGTCCGACTGTTGGGTCGCACGTCCTCATCCCTCTTAAATTGATCATCGCTTCTCTCAACAGGTTCGGCATCGTAGAAACCAGGGGTATGGCTGTCACTACTCTCTAGCTCAGTCCCACCCCACTGGACAGGATCATCAGCATAGTTCGTTGAGGTTGGTGTGAACTCCCACTCATCGTAGGCGGCTTGGGACATAGGGGTTTCCATCGTCATAGGTGAAGTCCACCTTCGCTCATAAGAATCTTGCTGCCGCTTTGTATCAAGTAAGCTCTATTCAAATCTTGGTGATAGTAGGAGAAGATGAATCTATATAAGCACTGAAGATCGTTGTATTTATATTTAATGGGGGTAATCCCATCGTTCGTATCATAGTAATCATGACGACGATAATGAAGAACTGATTCCGGATGCGGTAAACCATGATGTGATGTAGTAACGACTATGACGAAAAGGTGAGTAGTATATTATATATATATATGCCTATAGGCATCCTTGCCCCGCCCGAGTTCCAGAATCGGAAACGAAAGAAAGAGCTATCATAGGTATGTATGTACATAACATACATATACCTACGTACAGTGAACCATGTACATACCTACTACATGTATATTCATAATCGACACTCTCTAGTATCAACTCCGCCTTCACACGTAGTATTGCGTGCCTCTGTTCGGTTCATCCTGTCTCATAGAAGCTACAATTTCGGATCCACAATACCTCCGATGGTGACTGACTTTGTGACGGTGAACTCTTCAATGCCATATTTGCTCCCCTCACGGCCAAAGCCGCTATGTTTGACCCCGCCGAATCTGCACTGAGATTAGTTTCTTTTTTTTTCCCCTTCTACAAACTCGAAAGATTTACTCACGGTGAAGCAACATCACTAATGATTCCCGTATTGACACCAACCATACCGACCTCCAGCGCCTCTGAAATTCGGAATGCGCGCTTCAAGTCGCGCGTATAAAAATAGGCTGCGAGTCCGACCTCTGACTGGTTGGCTAGATCGATGACTTCCTTTTCCGTTTCGAAGGAGAAAAGCCCCGCTACTGGTCCGAAGGTCTCTTCAGAAGCGAGTTGCATATTACCCGTCATACCTGTCAAAACGGTAGGATGGTAAAAGTTGATACCGATTTCAGGAGCTTTCTTCCCGCCAACGACGGCCTTTGCACCCTTGGCTACCGCGTCCCGGACATGCTCATCAACCTTCCGGATAGCATTGGTGTGTATAACGGGACCGTGGGTGGTGCTTTCATCGAACCCTGGGCCAAGTTTGAAGGACTTGACCTTTTCCACGAACTTCTCCGCGAACTTGTCATAAATGCCTTTCTGGACGTATATCCGGTTCGCACAGACACATGTTTGGCCGGAGCTACGGAACTTGGAGGTAATGGCACCCACAACAGCAGCGTCGAGATCTTCAACATCATCAAAGATGATGAAAGGCGCGTTCCCTCCCAGCTCCCAGGATACTTTCTTGAGTGTCGAAGCCGCTTGTTTCATCAGAAGCCCGCCTACTCTAGTCGAACCCGTGAAGGATAATTTCCGGATTGTCGGGTGCGTGGACAACGCCTCACCAACTTCAACAGTATTTTTTCCTGCTGTGACGATATTGACGACGCCCTTGGGGATTCCTGCTCTATGCGCTAATTCAGCTAGCGCATTGGCTGTGAAAGGGGTCTCGGCAGGAGACTTGGCCACAATGGTGCAGCCCGCAGCCAGGGCCGGACCGATCTTTCTGGTGATCATCGCAGCCGGGAAGTTCCAAGGAGTTATCAAACCGCAGACACCAACAGGCTCCTTAAGGGTCAAGATCCTATTGCCAGGTACTGATGCAGGAATAGTGTCGCCATAAATTCGGGGTGCCTCCTCACTGAACCATTCAAAGAAGCTGGCCGCGTAGTTTACCTCCCCCTTTGCATCCGCAAGTGGCTTCCCGTTTTCCCAGGTGATCAATGTTGCTAGGTCATCCACATTATCCATCATAAGCTGGTACCATCGTCGCAACATGCGGGCGCGGTCACGAGCAAGCGTGGCGCGAAACTTGGGGAAGGCCTCGGCCGCGGCCTCAATGGCCTTCTGCGTGTCTACAGTGTTGAATTCAGGACATGTTCCAATAATCTTGTCATCCGCGGGATCTGACGGATTTTGCCAACGGTCAGCTATAAGTCGGGATAGAACACGGGGACGATGGGCATTGCCTGCCTCGGACTTCGAACCTCTCCCCTGACTTGGCCGTTACCCACGTTCCATCGACGTAGCACTTCTCGATAAAGAGCGACTTGTCTTTCAACTACCATGTCGCCGCACTCAGTTGCCTTTCTTGTTTTCTGAAATCAGAAAATTGCTTACCGGGGGTACCGTATGAGCCATGGAATATAATCGTGTGGCGTAAAATGAAGGAGCTCGCGGAATACGATAGGAATGACGTAGCCTCAGTTTTGAAAATGGTTGAGCAAGCGGCTTGAAAAAGGCCACCTTGTCCATGGGAGAAGAACACGCCACCTAAGATTGTAGGAAGTTAGGGAGAAGATCCGTAATAATATCAACATACAATGATTGATGGGAGGGGAATTTGCAGAATATCGAATATCCTACATCTGCAAGATCCCGCATAAACGGGAATTTGCGGTTGTCCGGGTGAGAATGGTACATAATTGTATTAAAATTAATTAAATTAGGTCGTCTTTATTTATCGCGGGAAGAAATCCCCGGCGGAGAGCCTATCGCTACATATTCAGCCAATAATATCCGTGCATTTCATACCGCCTCAACTTATAGCAACTCGGCCTTTTGGGCCACCAGGTCCTAATAGCCTACATAGTACATCTAAGCATAGTCATCTTATTAAAATGCCGTGTCATATCATAGTTTGACCTCCTCAATTGAGAAGTTCTAAAGTTCGATTCATAATCATTTAATTATATAATACAAAAGCCGCTGCTCACATTATATAGTATTCTCGCTCTGGATCCTCAGGCCTTCAAACAAACAAGGAGAAGAGAAGCCTAGCTAAGCGCGATCACTCGCTTTCAACCTCGCTCAGTCCAGGTAAGGTGGGAGTCGTACCCATCAAGAAGCAGAAGACGGAACTCCCCTTTTCGAGTCTGGTTGCTCATTGCTTCCCAATGTTGTAGCCATTGGAAAAGGAGTGAGTCGTTAGCGTAACCCAGATCGTAGTTCTTGTCATGAATATATCCGAACCATTTATGTATATAACCTTCCCCTTGATGATTATCAAAGGCGGAGTAGCTACACCACCAGCAGATATTGCTTCAACGACAGTAACATGCTCTTGGTCTTCCATGAGAACTAATTATCTAAGAGAATCTTCCTCTTTATCGTCACCCTCAGATATAATAACCCATTAACTACGCTTAACCCCAACGTGGATACCGGATTCATCCATGTTCCAGAAGTCCTCCTCTTCAATACTATGCTCCTTCATTATATCCTCCAGCTTTCGGTGGAACTCTCGGATGGTAATTGCGCTCATGACTTGCTGGCGAGCCTGCTCAATCGGCTTCTGCTTAACGACCTTGTAACCTGGGAGTAAACTGAGCCGATGGCGAGGCCAACTCTTGCTAACGGGTAGCATTCGGATTGCCTTGCAGGAGAGTGTGGTGGCAGAAGAGGCAAAGGATTTATAGCGAAGGGAAACGCTGAATTTATTGAGATAATCCAGGAACAAACAAAGTGCCTTACAGGCAACAGCCTCACATTCTCACCTCGCGCTGAAGTCGAGAACCTTGCTTGCCCTTCAAGCGCCCGCAAATATTGTCCTTGCTGACCCCGAAATTAGTAGCTTTCCAGGAAACGAAAGGGTGTTCTATATCTAGAGTATCTTCAAGCGATTTCTCTTGCGTGCGATAAACATCACGGCCAGACATGATGGGTAAGAGGACTGTACGATGGATTGGAAAGGATATGTATAAAGCAAGGCAGAAAAATGGCCTCAATGCACATACAGTACCTAAAAGTACGAGTAGTCAGCTATCCCAGGACCAAATAGCTAGGTTTGATAAGATATGGGAGAGGTCCCATTTAGAACTCTCGGAAATTATAGGAACTGCTCGTGACTATGAGCACAATGTGCCAATACGCATGCCCAATCCTACTCAGTCCAAGTACAACCCTTGGAAATTCAAATCCCATGGCAGCAGTGCAAGGCGAGATATGACTTGCCGTCAAAGCGCTTGAGAGGGATACGGCTAGAGAAGAGAGAGAAGCATAGTTGAGGGTTACGAAGAGTCCTAGAGGGGAGAGAGAAGCAAAGGTCTCGGAAACACCAATCGATGCTGTGGAAAACACCGGAGTAGAAACGGGGCAGACAATGATTTAGCGCTGAACGCGTAGCTTCGCGGGCAGTGGAGGTTTCACTGCAGAAACTGACCCTGGAACTGGGAAGTGATGGTGAGCTTCGACTGCCAGCTATAGGCAACTGGCTGGCCTGACGACACGTAACAAGCGTACAAAGGAAGATATCCAGAAGTAGAAATCTGAGAAAGAGGCCAGAAGAGAGAGTAAGGCCAAAAAACCAGGCGTATCAATGTGGAGATCGCAGAGGAATGGGGACCGTAGTACTACGAACAGTATTTATGATATCTAGGTAGTGCTTTCGTGTAATCACTCTTGAACAATTTAAATCTACTCTCATCATATCTCGTGGCGGGCGTTGTAGAGTGTCGGTCCCCCGCAATATTATAATCTTCCCTAATCGAAGCCCCCAAAGAGAGGTGCTATGATAGTATCATAGTGTTGATGGAGCATTTCGACAAAGATTGTTTTGCCAAACGAAAACGGTAAAATTTAAAACGCTTGCGTGAGCTGCAGCTGACGCAAGCAACCACCTCATGCTAGCTATAGATTCTTGATTAATGCACTACTTGATAGTACACTGAATGAATTCCGAACGTTACTATCATAGTACAGCACACGGCAAGGCCACCCCTGCATGGCTCGGCCACTATTTGAAGACCTCGCAGTTTCAAGCCCTATTTCAATGAACTTGAATGATGCGAGGTCGTCGTCAGAATGCCACAGAATAACGGAATTAGATACACTGCAGCTTCTGAGTGGTATTAGGCATGGTGTCGATGATCTGATGACCTCTTGGTTTTCCCCGGATGCTGTTTCGACATCCAACCTGCGAGCTTTGCCGCAAGATACATATAAAATAGTAAGATACTATCATAAACTATCATATGTAGCTGTTTCGAGACTAGTGATTTAATCCCGATAGTATCAAAGACGGGCGGGTATCGCTCCCGTATACTGTAGAGCTGGAAGGAGCCCACTCATGTTTCCTAGGTGGCTACTAAGTGCTGATAATAATAATGATAACGAATTTTTTATTGATGATCGTGTGGACGGTCTATTGAAGACGATAAAAGGAGTTTTACATGTCCCCACAGTGCGTCCACTCTGAAGTAACCTTAATGATGAGCCTGCTGGTCAAACGGAACCAAGACATTCGTGAGAGTGACAGCTGTGTCTTATAAGTTTAAAGGGCAAGTATAGCTTGGTCCCAAAAGAACGTCAACTATGACGGAATTTGCGGGTTTCAAACTACGGTAATTTTACCGTAATACAACCGTATAAATTTTATAATGTTTATATTAAAAGCGATGGGTGTAACGGTAGAAAAAAAGTAACGAAACAATTTTTTCTACCGTTACACACATCGCTAAATAAGACAAGTCCATGACATCATGAAGTTATTACATAAATCATATCATTGACGTTTTCTAACCTCATAAAATTTTTAACCTTATAGAATTTCAACCTTAAAATTTTTAGCCTTGTAAAACGTGAGTGTTGTAACACTTTAACCTTAACATAACTACAAATATTTTGCAATGGTAACGACTAGAATTTTTAATGTACTGTCGGTATAACTATGACCGCTCATATTACCTAATGTTGGTATAACTGGTCATACATACATGATATCAAATAGTCACATGACTATGTCATAGATAAGGGACTTGGCCCCAAAACAAGAATAAGTGTTAGACCGAGCACTAACTAGGGACCTTTTACAACGGTAATGTGTAATGGAAGTTTAACGGAGTAGGCAAGGCGTTGCCGTGGTGGCGTCAGGCTAACGCCCGATTCGGCACCATCTCCGATTACAGAATCCGTAACGTTCCTGTCTATGTAATGAGTTCGTTCCCTTCATGGGAAAGCTATTTCGTTGGTAATGATAACCTGTCCCATATTTTAGGTCTAGCGTAGTCCTGCGAGACGTCAAGATTACCCGCACTACTCTGCATTCCGCTGAATTTATCCAGGTAAATCTCCAAAATGGAAGGATCGTCAAAATTCCCTCTCGCGAAAACCTGACATAATTAGTATGTATATAAAGCACGACCTTCTAATTAGCATACCGAAGCCGCTGTCGAATCCAATCATCATTTCAGAAGAATGGTTGATATACAAGAGGACTCCGGTATTTATTTCTAAGGCGCCGACGCCGGCGCTGACGATACTCTAC
>JAHQZX020000575.1:0-10096 GCA_019804575.2 Pseudotulostoma volvatum
AGTGTCTCATGTATATTACTAGTAATTCCGTCCTATGCAGCCTTTCGGCCGCTTAAAGACGTAAAATAATACAACAACAACAACAAATCATTATTACATCATGGACAACGGAGTATACAAATTCGAATGCCAGATCAGACCGATAACAAACCAAGCCGGGACCCAGCGCCTAGACCGACATTCCTGTACCAAAAAGAAATAAAAGGGCACTCAACCAAAGAAAAAGGACTTCGATATAAAGCATGTATATACAGGTGTGTCCGTCCACGCCTTCACCCTCACAAACCGCATTACACATGTGTATGTGGCAACAACAGACTCTGGGGTAAAATATGGCACATGAGAAATGAACAAAACAAGAAAAGATAACGGTCAAGCATATCGGGAGGAAGGTATAGTCCCCCTACCTACCCAAGCATGATTATACGCCGGTATAGGGTAGGCGGGAGGAGGATATGGCTCAGCTACATGATGTCGCCGGCCGTGGAGCATTTGCGGTGGAATAGGCGGGGACCTATATGCGTTATAAGACGGTTTCCTGGAGGGCCTGCGCCCACAGCATCCCCGAACCAGGCAAACTAGAATCATGAATGCGAGGAGACCACCCACGCCAGCAGCAACTCCGATGACGAGTGACTTGTGAGAGTCCACCCAAGATGAGATTTGACCGCCGACTGTAGCGCCCTGACATTGGCCATTACTGCAGTATCCAGTTCCACTGCACGATGATCCATCGAGAAAATTCTGGTTCATTGACGCGCATGTATCCAACGGCAATTTTGAAGAAGCGCAAGTCAGGGTGCAAGAATTTGAATCACAAGCATAGGTGTCGTTGCTGTTGAGCAACGTCCCCATTAGTTCCCGGCATTGTAAGTCGCGGCTGGTACACTGTCCACTCGCGCAAGCCAGGCCTGTGGCATTACCACAACTCTGACCATCCGGGATGTGTTGATCCGCAGGGCACGAGCCCGATGTGCCCGTACATTTTTCCTCCAAATCGCAAGGGCCCGTACTAGCCCGACAGACGGTATTTGCAGGGGTGAATTGGCAGTTTGTACAGCAAGAGTCATTTGAAGGGTCACAAACGGCGCCGTTCTTGAACTTGCAGGTTGTTGCATCACAGCATTGGTCATTTCCACATCCTTGCGTACCTCCACAATCGCACTCCTCGCCACTTTCAACGATCCCATTGCCGCATTGACTAGGATTTATGGTCGTGACACCGCGATTGTCAACGAGGCAATCAGAATTGACACTGTTGCGGCCTAGAGCCGAGCAGATGTTACCTATAGTACAGGGTGAAAAGTTCATGATGCCCGGCCCCGTACTAGGGTTCATTATATAGAGTCCAGAAGCATCACATGCGGTTGCATCCAGAGCGCAGCATTGGGAAGTACTGTCAAGGCCTTGCGCACAGGTCTGAGAATCACAATCATGGACAGCCCCAAAGGTGTGACCTGTTTCATGGCTTTAGAAACGGTTAGCTGTGAGGTGGTCAAGGGGAAAATTAGGCAAATACGTACGCAAAAACTTGCCACGGCGTCGACGTGCGGACAACAATATTAGTGCTCGAAACAGCCTGGGACTGACCTGTGACAGCTCCCGTTACGCAGAGTTGACCCAACCATGACAACCCCACTTCTGTTCCAGTCGAACAGTTGCTCATTAATGTCCAATAGGCGTTCGTGTCGTTCTGCGATTGTCGCCATTCAGAAAAAGAGGACAATCGTGATGTGATGTTTCCCTGGCTGCAATCTAGGTTCCAGGGTGTAGAGCTTGAAGTCGTGGTGGGACATGTATCGTTACTCACCAAAAGATCCCGTAATCCGAGGGAGATATTGAAGGAGCTTTCGTAGACATTCGATGCGCTGTTCACCACGCTGATAACATTTTGACGGGCAGATTCGGTAGAATCAAAGGAAGCGACAAACGAGCAATCTACCGCCACACCGATCAATGCAACTCTCTTTGTATTAGGGCATCCGGCCGTGCTGCCGATGGTCGACTTGAGATTAACGCCTCCGCTATTCCCGCCGATACCACCCGTGTCAGATTGGCGTTTGGATAACCCGAGAAGCGAGTTCAACGACACAGTGCCCCAGTTTGTAAGTGGCTGTGATTCGCCACGAAAGACTGGATGGTTCGGATCTGAATTGAAGCTTAGATCTTCGGCATGGCATGACTGATCAGCGGCGAGTAGTGAACGCTTAATTTCCGGTTGATCTCGTAAAATCATATCCGAGTCACGGTATACGACCATAAAATCGGCTACCTGGTCTTCCAGGTCTACATCAGACGGGCGTTTCGTCTGCATATAGCTCGATCGCAGCTGCACATGATGCTCATCATGCATAACACTAAAGGCGCCTTCGAACAAGGGCTGGTCACCATCTTGCTTGAGGTAAATTCTCGCCCAACCGACTCTTGCCCAAGCACTGGGTGACTCTTCGACCCATACTGATCCTTTGAAAACTTTGTGTACGAACCTGTCGATAGGTTCGGCCCATACCACATTCCCTTCTGCGTTCAGATAACGAATATGAGAGTCTATTGCGAGGATGTCATTATTTGGTTCAAGGGTGAGCCTCAAATGCTGTGATCCCCCATGGAGGGTGAAGGTGACAACGAAGTGCGAGAAAGGATTAACACGATGAGAGGGCGTGCGAATTACCGGGTTCTCCAGGCGAGAAACATAGGTAATAGGAAGTGGCGCTTGAGATCGTGCTATAATGGCTGGTCAGGTAGTGCAACAAGCAGTCCAATACAATTATCAGCATACCATATACACTATTTGTGATGAGAAAATAAATGGTGCTTAACAGCAACAGTGCCCAGTGATGGAGATACCACATAGTTCCCGAATGGTGGTCGACAAGCACTGGGTATGTAACGAGGTGAAGTGGAAGAAATAATCAATACTAGTCTGCACTTCTTGTCTTGGATGATGATACTGTTGACTCTAACATGGGCGGTACAGGCAACGATCCTTCCGTGATTTCAACATGAAAAGATGGCGAGGAGGTATAAACACGAATCATCCAGTATACATCATACAAGAATCATGACTGAGAATGACAGTTGCGTTGCTGTAGACGCCGTTGGGAAAATACTTCGTTAAACGTAAACATATCATATGATAGAACTTGAACGTTCGCTAAAACCTATAGCGCCCTCAACTCGGCGGGACCCTGAAAGGGTCCAACAGCAGATCAAGAAAAAGCACGTACTCTGTAGGTGGGATTTTTACCTGGCGCCAATAGCGATAGAATAGAATCGGACGGTTAAGACAGGTGAATAGATAGGTATGTGATAGTAGAATCCTGGTACTTTTGCATGTACAGATTAACTTAATTAAAATAAAAGTATTCGGGATATGTTTCACCACACTATTTATAGTTTACGTATTAGCGTGCGATATCATACAACCAATCATCTCACCCTCTTATGATAGGAAGGAACGAAGAAAAAAGAGGGGGTGAAGAGAGAAATGGATGGATTTTAATCGGTTCCCTAGACATAATGGATTGCTATCTGGGGTAACCTTGGGTATTAGAAATAGAATAAATACAAAGGGAATAACCATCAACCATCAACCATCATTAGGTCTGGGACGCATGCCGAGCCGCGACGCAAGGCGAGCCAGGAAATCAACACTTGGCACTTTGCAAATGCTTTTATCAACCAATACAACGTATTTTAAAACTTAAATTCTAACAAATTTATTCTTTGGGATATGCTCTATAGATTTCATCTCGAATATTTTAATTAGAGCATGTTGGGGTCTGTTTATTTGTGTGAGAAGTTTTGCATCCAAGAATAGCTCGCTAGGACCGTTAACTTGCCCCAGCTCTCTATGGAAAAATATGAGTTTTGAATGCTGGGGAGTTTTAAAAATCCAAATATTCATCGACTCTCTTTATTTTAAATGCGGGAAACCAGCCAATCATAGGTTGTTGTTGAATTGCCTTTGCAGTCGCTCTGTTTAAAGGCGGCGAAATTTTTCTTTTTGATGAGCCACCGCAGAGCAAATTTAATATATTAAACGGTTGCCAAATAGCATCAACGAACAATCTATAATCAGTTGGTTTCCCACATTCAAAATAAAAAGAATTGATAAATATTCCGATTTTTAGAACTTTTTAGCATTAGAAATTTATATTTTTACTTAGAGAGTCAGGACAAGTTAATGGTCATGATGAGCCATTCTTGAATGCAAAACTCCTCACGCAAATAAACAGACCCCAACATGTTCTAATTAAAATATTCCAAGTTGAATATATAGAGTGTATCCCAAAGAATAAATTCATATAATTTAAACCTTAAAATATGCTGTATTGATTGATAAAAGCATTTACAAAGTGCCAAGTTGTTGATTTGCATGTGTCCATACCTTAGTAATATCTGAGCTCAGCTAGTGACCTAGGTAGGACTAGTGCGAGCACCGCCACACCAACTGACGCGTCCTGCCGGCTGCGTTATATTCTAACTAGATGATGTCAACAAAGATTCCAGCTCTCCCCCAATTTCAACACCGATATCGCAATCGTAATCGATGACACTAGCAGGCCCCTTAGCTAAAAAAAAAAAAAAAAGAGATGCCCCATATATTATCTTCGAAGGTCACTTGGCTATTGTAGATATTCTTTAACTTAATTATTCAACGTTTACGTCCTGTGAAATGGCAAATTTACTCTACCTTACCCCTAGTTATTATAGCGTCATAGGTAGCTTCTTAGAGCATGGTCCTAGTCTTGAAGAATTGAAATGCGGTCAATTAATGGAAAAAAGAAACTACAGAGCTCTCTACCCGTGGTCTACCGATGGAACGACAGAGGGGCGGAGATTTCATCTTCTTGACTGAGCCTGACATGTGAAGGAAGCAGAACGCTTGGTTAATCGGCATGGCACTGAAGGCAGAGGCTACAGGGGCAAAGGAATGTAGGCTACTTCGCTGTTTTATCAGATTATCTACAGTCGGTCCCCTAAGCTGTCTAATAGCCTTCCAATGCTGCATTTACATGTCAGTCAGATACGGAGGCATGTTATTAAGCTGTTTTCGCGGCTAGGTCAGATGCTACATCTCCGCACTGAATCTCCAAAGTACATGTAACCCAGCCCACAGTTGATTGCATTTCAAACCATCCGACAACAGGTACCGGGGTTATTGATGATTAGAGTCAACTATAAGTATCGCCTTTTGATTCGGGTAAGCTGATTAAGTCATCCATTTCATAGGGCTTACCGGCGATATTGTCAATGTGAAAACCCCATGCAAAATTCCAAATCTATCGTAATTCAAAGAACCTACCTACTGTAAATTGGTATTTTCGGTCTAGTGGTCATTGGCTTAGAGTTGGTGGAGATATTCACCGCCCTGGATGCGGGAAGTGGCTAAGCAAACCCAGGCCCGTTAACCCAAAAGAGACCTAGCTATTAGAACGAAGGTAAGTTTTTTTTAAGCTTACCAATAGTCCATCGGTCCACACAACCCTGAAGGGGTTTAGCGTTCCGAGCGGGAAAAAAGGGAACTGAGATTCTGAGGCAAGCTTTTTACCAAAAACATTACCATCGCATAACTTTCATACACACATCTCGCATCATCCCAGCTCGACACGTCTAACCGTGAATACCTCCACTGATGCTAAACCTCCACTAAACTGAAAATACCGGTTCACCGGAACGAGCCCTTTGAATTCTACGTGGAGTTTTCCGCCGACAAAACCAGGGCCCCGAATAAGCCAAGCCGAGGTACTAAACGAACCTATAAGCCCCGATTTTGCATAGTCCCCACCGGCGCAGTAACAGAGTAAATTCCTTTTAGGAAACCTCTCAAGGTATACCCTTTCCCTACCCACACACCCCCAATTTCCGGAAGAGGTAGTGGAGAGGGCTGAGCTCTTCTTAATATGAGGAAGGCTACAGTTCCGGCGGACTAAAGCCGACCCCAAATCTGAGTGAAAACACATCAACCACCAACTCTTATAACTTCACCACAACCACGTAGTATTCAATTATAGGACCTAGGACCTTTAGTTTAGAGGCTACACTATATTTCCTAGGTTTTAGATTTTTTAGAAAGGGGAGTGGTTGCATTGCTATAACTTCTGGAAGTTAGACGAGTTTGTATGTAAGTCCAAAATATCCGCACTGTTGGGTGTAATCACGTGCCTTTTTGATCCCTCCTAATTTCACGCCAAGAAGGTAGGTCCTTTTTTTAATGAAATTGGCTTCTAATTAGTCAAGCCGGTCCTCTTTTACATGTATCTTGCTATTCTGTTAAGTACTTAATTAAAGTGATCCAGTGATCCAAAGAGCAGTCTGCAGGCTCTCTTCTTCCCACTCTTCTCGTATAAGCTTCATGCCTTACGATACTTAATCAATGTCTAGCAGCTAGTTAACTGCACATATGATTTAAAGATGTCACCAAGGAGCTACAGTTGAGAAGCCAAGCGCAACATAAACCTTACGTTTTATTACTGTCTTTCAGCACTGAATCAGTCCATCAGAATGGCACGGCGAAAAGAGCAGTTACAGCTAGCATTAACAATG
This sequence comes from Pseudotulostoma volvatum, assembly GCA_019804575.2. Taxonomy (NCBI): domain Eukaryota; kingdom Fungi; phylum Ascomycota; class Eurotiomycetes; order Eurotiales; family Elaphomycetaceae; genus Pseudotulostoma; species Pseudotulostoma volvatum. The sequence goes on from JAHQZX020000575.1 coordinate 6,550, forward strand.
GGAAGCGAGTGAAACTCGGTATAGAGAATCAAAGAACAAGAGCGATAAGTGTCGCTCAGGGGCCAGCGGTGGATGAGGGCGAGATCGTTTTGTTGGGTGATGTCCATGGGGAACCGGAAGATGCGGAGAATTCAAATGGCGAGAGTTTTGAAGATACAACAGACGATAATGAAGTAGCAGGAGCAGAAGGGGGAGGCCACAGCGATTGGTGGAGAGCTGATGATGTTCAGAGAGAATGGTAGTAAGACGCAACGCAATATCAGCTACAGCACCTTGCGGATCTCTCTTGGCATAACAAAATCCGAGCTCGTGAGGCAGGCTCGATCCTTCGTGACCACTTTCCTGTGGCTGTTTTCACTCAAGGAGATGTCAATGACGCCTAGCAGGGGATTTGACTTGATATCCTTGATGGTTATACACCCAGGCACTAATCCGCTCCTTCGGAGAGCAAGGTATGAAGCATCAAGTTCTAGAATCGACGGCCATGTTGCAGGGCCCTTCTGGACGTACTCTTAGTGCGAGGAGATGTGGCTACGGTTTCCTGAGGTACTCGGCTTTGACAACACCTACAGAACCAACAGATTCAAGATGCCACTGTTCAATATTAGTGGCCTAGCAAATATTAACTCCATTTTCAATGCCGGATTTGGCCTTATCTCTACGGAACAGAGAGAGGGCTTTGCCTAGTTGGCACAACAAGTAGAAGCAGTACGAACGGAGATCGGCGCACCACTACCAAAGGTTGGTATCACTGCCTTTGATTCTAACCTTAAAGATGCACTAAATGAAGTGTTTCTAACGATGTAAGCAGTAAATCTGCATATTTCACATCAATAAGAATGTGGTTCTATAAGTGAAGCGTAAATGGAAGGTGCCTCTGGGTGTTATTAATGATACTGATGAAGATGGGCCCGATGCCCTACGACCCCCGGACCCGAGATCGATAATGCCGCCGTTAACGAGGCCGCTGATTGGTCCCCTAACGAGGCCGCCGGTGAGACCGCGGCCGCCCTAAACTATTGGGTTAGAGGGACCACGAGGCCCTCCAAGACCTCAATGCCCCAGCCCGCGCCGATGAGGCCTTGCAAAGCAGCCAACTGCCTCATGATATTCCTCATACTCGGGATGGTCTGCTAGTCCTTTGGAAGTATATGGTGTACTCAAATAGCGAGGCAGATTTTATGACATCATGCGTGTGGCTTCTAGAAGAATTCTCTGACCAAGAACTGATTATAGAGTATTTGTAGAAGACGTACTTCATGTTCGCCATCAGTGGACCAACTGTCACCTCAAGGAGTACCCCAACTTCGGCCACCGTGTTACGTCGCCTACTGAGTCAAGCAACAAGGATATAAAAAGCTATTTGATTCATGGCATATCATCTCTTTTACGCCTAACCCGGGCTACCGGGGATGATTGAGAATAATAAAAAGCGAACGTATTAACAAGGAGGCTCCGCCGCACATACATGGGCACAGAGTGGGCTGGACAAGTCTCGATTCATATTAGATACTTTGAAATGGATCTGATCACCAAAAGGTATCGCTATGCACTTGCGGTCATACCGACGCCCAGTGAACCACATCCACAGCCTCTCCTACCCTGTCCTGAGAAATTCTCGAAGCAGTGGGATCTTCCTTGGAGCTATACCATTCTACGGGTGCTACAAGCGAAGGAGCCATTAGATAAATACGACACTCATCCGCATTGGCATTTACAGCAGAGTATCGTTAAGTCAATAGCTTAAGTCGTGATGTTCTGAGACTGTTGCTAATAGAATAGGATGCGAATAACGCATTGCTCCGCACCCTTTAGCCGTTACCAACCCGTAGACCAAGAAACGTTCTAGCTGCAATGCCGACACTACAGCGCCAGCCACCACCTCTGCAGGGCCGTGCGGCTCCCCTTCAAGCCAGTATTTGTCAAAATCTTTCGCAGTTTGAGCTGGATGATACCGCCTCGGGTATACGGGGTGCATCGAATGCTACAGAAGAGGAAGCGGCAAGTGATACTAGAGGTTGTAGGCAGGGGTAGGCCTAGAGGCAGAGGTAGAGGTAGAGGTAGGCCCAGAGGCGGGGGGATGAGCAGGGCCCGAAGCGGCGGTGCAAATGTTACGTTGAATACGACACATGACCTAGATCCCACGTAATATATGCACGTAATATATGCCCTGGGCTTTGATTCTATATACACATCGTAATTATCATATCTTTTTGGGAGCCGCCTTTGTCGCCTTAGCCTAGGCGACCTAAGAGATAGTACCGATAGACTTCCCTCCAACATCTTCTTGCCTCATGGTTTACTCTCAACTTTGGTTGCGACGTTTTCTGGGCTCTCCATTACGTTGTTGGCCGTCGCTTTCGCCAAGCTGTCTTTGTAAGCTAACCCTTTCCCCCACAACTTCGTTGAGTTTATGTTCAAACTCTTTTTGCTCCTTCTCAAACTCCCCCCCTTTGCTTTTTTAGGGCATTGTCCAGCCTTTTATTTCCTTCTCCTATGCCTTTCCCACTTGAATCTCCTTCATCCGGGTGATCTTAGGTGGGCTGAAGATTAGGTGCCCGGTTCCCTCTTCTGACCGCAATTGCTGTATTAAATTCATACCTTTTTGATGTTTTCTCTTTTCCTGATCGAGTTGATCCATGAAATTGCGGGTTTCATGTTGGAGAATCTCATTTTCTGCGACCAGTTTTTCTATAGTATTTGCAGCCTTTTTTGCTATTCCATAAGGCAAATCCCCACGAATCTGGCGAGTAAAACGACGTACTGTTTCGAGTCGACGTCTGACAGCGCAGATGAGCTGGTTGCCGCCGTAGATGGCCGCGATTTATGCGTTTCATTGTTACTAGTAGGTAGTAGTACATAAACATACATACATCCGGATTACGTGTATTATTAGTATTCTACATGTGGGCAACGAGATTATTACGAACGTTTGACGCGTGGACGCGAGGCGGACCAAAACAAAGCCTCTGAGTCCTCCCCTACTTCCCTATAGCAAGTACAGCGAGTCTAATGACATCAGCTCCGGAGAGGATTCAGGACCACACAGATTATCATCCAGTAGATGATTTAGCTCATTGTGGATTAGAAGGTTTGGCTAAAGATCATCTCAATATTCTATATACTATGATTGCATGCTAATTGCGAAAGATATAAATGGAATCGACTGTGAAGAGACTGATAAGCCCGAATCCGACGCTCAGCTTTATGAGTTAGATAGTGAGAACATTAACTATCATTTCAGAGGGTTTGTCAAAGCATTCCTACAACTCCGTTACGTGGCTAGAAAGATACTAATGACAATATTCTTTGTGAAGGTAACACTTTGATCAAGTCACGAGCTTCCCGATTAGACTACCGGAAACGTTGAGAGGCCCTTTGTCTTATACAAAGCCTAAAGAAATTACTGACCTTCCGTTGAGACTCGATACATTGAAAGATCGCTTCTGTTGACAGTTGCCGCTCCTTCGGGTTGAACGACGGAAAATCAATGTCAAGTCTAACGTTCAGCCTTCTCGACCAAACGTTTCGCACGCTGCACCGTTTA
>JAHQZX020000576.1:0-10089 GCA_019804575.2 Pseudotulostoma volvatum
TTGGGACTAGCGTCGGAGTTGCAGTGGGGCTGTAGTGGTCGTAAGCGAGGTAGTATCCGACTTGGAACCGTAACACTTTTGTAAGGAATGCTTCGAGGACCTGGCGGACATGCCCCTGGTGCTCCCTTTTGGATTCTAAGTAGATAATAATGTCATCCAAATAAGCAGGGACGAACTTGTCTAGGAATATATGAAGAACACCATTTACGAAATGCTGAAAAGCTGCCGGGGCGTTTCGCAAACCAAATGGCACAACAAGGTATTCGTAGAGCCTATACTTTGTTAAGAAAGCAGTTTTCCACTCATCACTGTCCGCAATTCGTAGCGGTTAAACGCTGCTATAACGTCTAATTTGTGTAGTATTTGGCATAGCATAAAAGGTTCAATGCTTCTCGAATTAGTGGGATAGGATACTGTAGTATGGATGACTTAATCCCACGTGACCTCGCGCAAATAGCTGTTGGATTAGTCAGTCCTTAATTAGGTTTAGTTGCGAAAAACGCCTGCAATCAGATAGAGAAGTTAACAAGCAATGAATCCAAGATACTAGTTGCCACACCCGTTTGTACCAACAGATACCTATTTTTGACTGTAATAGCACCTAAACCGCGGCAATCTACGCAAACTCGAATCCCACCTCCTGGTTCCCCAGCCAGGAGAATAGGAGCAGCCGCAGACGAGGTACTTAGTCGGGATGATCCTTTTTTGGAGGTGTTCATCGGTATTGTTGGTGCCCCAGGCACCAGGATTAGTCAGCTCGCTAGTTCGCTAAAGTAGATAGCCTGGTTAGTGACTGAAGCCTTAGTTCTATCAGGTATTTTTTCATAGCACCAAGCTCATGTATGGATATCGGACGTTCCCTCTGAAATGGTGTTCCATCCCCGGTTTAAGCTCTATTTTATGGTCGAAAGAGACCGGTTGGCCGTAAAATCTGGGCAGTACTGTAAGGGACTTCCAAGCACACTTTCTGCCTTAGGCAATATAGCGCTCGGCCTTATCCCACCAATCGAAAAACCACAATAATCCGTTCCGCCTTGCGGTAACGTTGCGGTCTCATAATGTACCATGGTCCATGTGTGAGGATTGAGCAAATTAGTAGTCTAATGTTACTAGTCTCATTTCACGAGAAACTAAGCATGAAGAGAATAATAACTATGATACAGGGCTCAGCGTGTGCCGCTTAGCGATCACGCGGGTTATATGCTCCAGGCATAAAGACAACACCAAGCTGAATCGTCACACCATGTATTTCAATACCACTCAACAACTTTAAGAAAGCAGAGAATGAAGGAAATACGCCCTCCGTTAATGTCATTTTTATTGCTACTTGACGATTGACTTGACTCTTAGAGAGAGGGATTTGTTTGATAAATTTCCCGGTATCTTCGATAGCGTTACTGTGTTAGTAGCGTCAGGGAACCCGACATATAGTACGCTGACTGGATGACCCGCTAAGTCATCCATTGGGCCTTTTGGCGTGCGTTGTGGTGTACGTAGTGGTAAAGTCAGCACCCGCTGCCTCACATTACCATCATGACCTGCTCCAGAGAGCAAACCTTGGTGGAAGGCTTGCTTTGAATAGACTCTCCTAAGCTTCCGAAGGACTCCAATGAGAAATCCCTTCCAAATCATTCAACGCCTTGTCAATCGGCCTTATTTTGACGGAGTTATGAATTTTTGAAGTTACTGTGGCCGTGCACGTGACAAGGAAAACGTTTACATCGCCTCCAAGTTGTAAGGTGTACGGGGGAATCGTTCCATCAGAACTGTTCAGAAAAGCCATTGGTTAAATTAATCTTTGAAGGGCCATGATTTAGCCCAAGCGACTCGCTGCTCATCGAAATGTGCAAGTCGATCACCCTAGCTTGTTTTAGAAGCGTTTTTAACTTGATCATATTGATCATGCCGTACCGCACCTTTCCAAGGCCATAGTTCCCCCAATGACAGTCTTAAACTCCGCATTAGTTCCATGCCTTTGATTGTGCCAAAGACATCTTCATTAATCGAAGAAGCTTCATCAGCTGACAGTCGTAATGGAAACGGCGGGTTCCCAAAGGCTTGGACGCCTGGGAGACTTAACCATTCTTTCTCTAAATCAAGCACTCTAGATCAATATAGTGCCTCCCTATCGACAAGGAGATTTTGAGCCAATAACATCATTTCGAAACTTGTCGGCTGCCGAAATTCCATAGCTCTACAAAGTGTTTTGTTACTGTTACCCGTTAACCTCTTATATAAGGCTGAGAGTGACACCTTCAGATACAGATTTTGAGCCCTATCTTGCTCTGCAGAGTCCAGTTGGTCGAAATTATCTGGAAATTCTGGCCGGTCAAGATCTGTCATAGGGGGGCCATCATAGTCAAGAAAATATGGCTGACGAGCATGATCGAAGAGCGGCAAAAGTTCAGTTGATTGCCAATCTATGATACCTAGCACCTCCGACGGTCTTTCGGGGTGAACAAAGATATTCTCAGAATGCAAATCAGGATGCCATAAAAAGGCCGATGATGATTCATCTGTTGGTAGAAGATGTATCACTAGGCGAAGATAGCTTTGGAGAGCGGCTATTTTTTTTGGAGCGAGACGGGCGATATGTACCGGGACCGTACAGTGATAGCGGCAACTAGGGTAGTTGGGAGATCTCCTGCACACAAGCAATCTCTCGAAAACCAGCTGCTGACTTGTACTATCCTGCACTATTCCCAAAAACCTCCATGTAAGCATCATTATTGAACAAACTAGATTGGAACACCTTACAAGGGCCTCGATCGAAGTCCAATGCTATCCTACCATCATTGAGGAATTCTCTGCCTGTTGATGGACTAACCACGAAACAATTTCCTTTGACTTCAGCGCCACCCCATTTCACAAGAGTACATCCGTCGGAATCATCAAAGTCGTGTGAGTAGTATAAGCTCCCATATTGTACGAAAGGTGTTGACACCCATGCCTTTTGGTATCCTGAGACCGCTTTCACGACTTCAAACCTGTCCTTGATATTCATTTGAGACCAAACTTTATCGAGCTAAACCCCGGCAACCTTTTCCATTATGTATTCGGAGCCAAGGACCTCCAGGCTAGCACTTTCGGTGCCGGCGTTCCTAACTCATTTTTGACCTGTGTGTAGATATTAGGATAAAAGCAGAGAAATCGGAGATGGAAACAGCCAGTTTACAAAATCCATTGTGGCCACTTCACTGGCAGTAGTATAGTGAGCCCGCCCAGAATTTGGGTTTGGGACTTTCCCTACAACTTGAGCACCATCCTACATTGTGAAAAGAAAAGCCTTATTGAACATCCTATCTTGAAAATTTTAAATGTGGACACAATGTGTATTTGTCACGCCGATCGATTCAGCAGCACGCTTTACCAGTTCGTTCATATCGAATTCAACATGACGTATTGCCATTTTGTGGGTCTCATTTAACACAAAGCGTCCTCTTGCATACCGGAAAAAGTCGTGGTTTGCGTTCCAATCCGTATGAAATGCCTGGCTAAGGTCGGTCCTCCATTCACTAGCAGGACATGACGATAGCATTCTTCCTCGCTTCCCCAATATTGAAACGAACTTGCAAATCATTACAAGAGGAGCCTAATATCCTTTTGGGTCACGTGGTGGGGATGGGAGGAGCTGAGCGATATAAGATGCTGGGTAAAATATGGTTAAGGGGCAAAGGCAAAGGCAAGCGAAAAGATGATTCTACCGACAGGAACAAAAGCAAAGTAGCAAGAGAAACTTGTCGAGTCATACAATTACATAAGCTTATGATACATCTATATAAGCTTATGACAGATCCACAGTTCAGCACCCCGACCCCACAATATCTAACGGTCATGGTTCAATGTTCCTATAGATCTATTGCCATTCATAAATCTTATCCAACATAAGGTTTATAGTACTATGATATTACAAAGATGGCAACACACACACTTCCTAACTTAGTATTCAACATGCAAGATGTTGAATATCCCTCAACAATTCTAGGAAGCTTCTATTGGCGTATCCTACATCTTCATAAGTAGCGTAGATGGCCAGGTCAAGGGTATAAATATCTCCTTCCGGCCTTCAATTAGAAAACTAGACTTTAGATAACTAAAGAAGTTCCATACCAGGGCTCCTAATAAGTCAAGCCGAGCCGGGTTGACCTCAATTTTGAATTTTGACCTATTTCTCCACATAAACGCTGCAAATTCCCGTAGCAGGCGGAACTGTATAAATATATGGTGCGTAGATACTCTAACCTCATTGAAGCCGACGAGACGGCGCTCTTGGCTCGATTCCCCAGTTGGAAATCCCGGCCGGGTTTCGCCAGCGTGCAGTAGCATGCGGCCATAGTACATATATTATATACTAAGGCTTTCCATGAACCCAATACTCAGTTTTTAGACAGTTTTGACATTCGTTGTGAGGAAAAGGCCCAGCGTGAACGGATCCATCATAGCCAAAAGGCTTTAAGAATTTTAATTATTACAGCAGTACTAACAGATGCTGACCCTAATAAATAAAAATAATGACGCTACACATTTGAGCTTCTTTCGCCAGTTTCGAAGTTTTTAGAGATTACCTCAAGCTCCTCCGTCTGTCGCTTCTCTGCGTTTACCATGCCTTTTTCTTGGTCATCTTGCAGAAACCATTCCCGCAGTGTCTCAAGCGCCTCAAAAAGATCCGACTTCATGCAAGACTGAAGCGGATTCAAGGTGAACTTGGCACTGCTGAACGAGCGTTCACATTCCGATATTGAAATTGGAACCACATGGTCCAAAGCAAAACAGACTAAGAGAGGCTCTTTTTTTTCCCGCTCTCGCCAATCATGCACCTTGAAACCTTCGATGGCATCTCCAACACAGTATTGCACAAATGTGTTGGCTTGGGACTTGACTGCATAAGAGATGCGTTTGTGCTCGTTCTCATCAAAGCTGTCATCATGGTCCCGGCGCTTTGGTAGCGCGACCAGTGCCTGCTGCAGCATAGACACTTCTCGGGGCTGGTTTTGCCATGTCTTCTCCTGTAACTTCCACTGCTTACTAATTATGCTCTTCACTCCAGGAATCCAGCTGCGCTTCGGTAGTTCGATCCATCTCTGTTCAAACCACTCATATTTAAGACTGGGATCCATGACCATCGGGGTATAGAAGGCAGGTGAAATGTCTACAAGCTTGTAGTATTCGTTAAGCTTGTCCCAGGCTGTCTCATAGAAAATATGAAGCCCTTCGTAAATTGGGCTCTTATCAGTCATCGATTTAAACCGCTGACTGGCCTCATAAAAGTGCGAGATAAGCATGGCGGCAATAGGGACCCAATCCCGCAGACCAACATCCCGCCGTTCGGATAGTTTAGTATAGTGTAAAGGAGGCATCAATACTGTGATAACCTCACTTACACCTTTCCATTCTTCAGGCGACAAGACATCTTCTCGCAAGTCATAGTCATCCTCGTCCAACTCCTCCTCAGGAAGCCAATCACCGCAATAGGCTTGGAGGCGCACTCGACATTGCTCGGCACGTATTAGCATTAATAGGGTTGAGTTCCAGCGGGTTTTATTGTTAGCAAGGAGCTAGAGGGACTAAAGTTAGCCGATAAAGATAAGATAAACGACGTTCACGCGCAAATCTCTTACCTCGGTGTTCTCGGCCGCCGCTAGCCATTCAACATTACCCGATCCACCAACCTTAATCCGTTCGAACATTCTTCGTTGCTTTGGGCTTCTCCGAATTGAGCGGATGATGTTTGTGAGCTTTCCAATGAAACTACGCCCTCACCAAATTCGCCTCAGCCCCTCCATATCACTTTTTAGCTCAGCTCCCTCAACTGTTAATTCGAATGTTTCCGGATTTTCACCATGTAAAAAGGCTTGCACAACAAGATTAAGAGTGTGAGCAAGACACCATATCCAGCGCTTAGATCGGTCCGCCTTTTTGTAATTCGGATCAATGTTGCTTAAGATGTGGTCAATGGCTGTGCCGTTAGTTGCTTCATTATCCGTTATAAAGAAATTTATCCGACCGTCGGTTTCCCACTTGCAGAGGATGGGTACGATATGAGCGGCAACGTTTGCTCCGCTATGGTCACCGAATAGGCGGCTCATACTAAGTTGAAGATGCCGCTGTTCCCAATTTTCATCAACAAAGTGGGCGATCAGACTGATTATATGTTTTTTAGCAAAGGGCGCCGTCCAAGTATCAAAGGAAATTATAATCCGGCTTCGCGGCTTCCGGATAATTTCTTTCCTGATATTTTTGTGCCGCTGGTACTCGCTAAGTACCCACTTTCGAAGGGTATCATTAGACTTAGGGAGATAGTCTAGTATGGTGTAGTTGATTAAGCGAATAAAAGACAAAAAAAAACCGATTTTCCACCATCGTTAGAGCCAGTTGACAGCAAATCACCCATTGGAGGAAAAGGAGATGGAGTTCATCTATTAATTTTCTACTAAATAGATGGGCGCCCGGTTGCGAAATGAAGCTGCTGGCGATTGGGGAATTTTCAGAAGGCTCTATGCTGGAGTGCTCCTTTTGCTCTAGCCTGACAAAATGCTTGTCCTTTTCGACTATTCCATGTTCATTCTTGAGGCGACGGAAAGAAGTCCTTGTCGCTTTTGCCACATATACGGTTGACTTCTGCTCCGTGCGCTTGCAGACCAAGCATTGCCAGCATTTTGCCCCATCCTCAACTCTCTTTAACTCGATCCCAAGCTTCCACACTCTTGTTTTCTTCACGCGAGCTCCCTTATTTTTTTCATACTACGTTTTTCGCCTGCACGTATTCAGTACAGAGATTTAAACTTGGAGAAGCGAAATACAAAAGTGGGAATGTGCAATAGTAGGGCCCAAGCCCTGAGCCACCACCAAATAAATGATGGGCTTGATTCCTACCTAGATATGGCTCATTAGTTGTGATATCTCCCTGTGAGAGCTGGCTTGCTCGGCTTGGTCCCTATCTCTGCTGGGCAGCTTGATGCCTAGTGCTGCCCTAGTCAACACCAGCTTAGTCGGCTTGATGCCAATCTGGGGATAGCTCCACCCCTGGTTAACAGCGCTAGCTCAGCTCGATACCTATTTAAGTATAGTAGGGCTCTTGTCAAGCCGAGCCAAGCCGCTTCAAGCCAAGCTCAAGCCAGCTTGATGCCGGCTTGACTTATTCGGAGCCCTATTCCATGTTTTTCCCCCATTTGGGAAGAATGTTGAAGGTTGCTTGGAAAAGAGTTTCCCAGCATTCCCTTTAATGAAAAAATGCTCATCGGGGAGCTGCAGAAGGGGAGAAACTGAAATATTCATCTATCTATCACCCGAAGCGAAGAACGGAAGCAATACATTAAGATGCTTGTTCCGAGGCTGCCGAACAGCCACATAGAGGGTCGGCTCGTGAAGTAGAGGATGATATTCCTTTACTCAGATGAGGATGAAGGCAGCAGCGATAGGAGTACATGATTAATAACAACGAAAAATATTATTATTATAAAAATATTTGGACTCTATTCTATTATTCTCGTAGCAACATATTGTTGAAAGTCCTCCCACATCATATTCGCGATCTGATCGCGCTTTGCTAACATGACAGAACCTGCATCCACCTCCTCATCCATAGTATGTCTAACTTGTCTATTCCTCTCCATTCCTTCGTCTATCGCTATCTCATCCTGTTGGTACAACCAACTGTTGCGGATACCAGCGGTATGAACGGTAGGAATATACCGGCAACTAGTTTGAGCTGATGAAGACTGTTGGTATAACCAACTGTTGCGGATACTAGCAACATGGACGGTAGGAACATACCAATAGTTGCTTGGAACAAAGAGGGATGTTGGGAGAGACCAATATAAGAATCTTAAATCTCGCTTTGAGTACACCGAAGGTACGCTCCACAGCGTTTCTCACTGATGAGTGGCGGAGGTTGAATAGCTCCTGCGCCGTCTGCGGCCCCAAGCCGACTTTACCCTATCGCGGAGGTGATATCGAATTTTTTTTTTGATACGGAGCTAAGAGCACATCGCTTGAATAGCCGCCATCAGCTAGGTAATATCGACCACCGGGCACACAAAAACCCCTTTCCTGGGCCGACCGGAAGACCTACCATCATGCACAGATCCTTCCCAACCAGCAAGCACATATTGAAAGTTCATATCAAAGCTGACGGCAGCCATCACGTTCTGAGCTAGAAACCCCTTATGACAGCGCCACGGTACATACTCATCACTTGTAGGAAGGAATTTGATGGTAATATGGATTAGTGTGCCGTCTACTGCACCGAGACAATACATAAAGTGGCCCTAGCTTGCTGTTATCACGTATCCCTATCGGGGTCTCATCGGGAGGCAAGTTGACGAATTTCTTGTACTGTATAAGGAGCGTAGGGAGTGTAACATGTGACGAAAGCAAGCACTTATTGTTGCGATCCCATACCCGAAGATCTCGCTTGTAAGGCGATACGAAGCACCTTGAGTAAAAATGAACAGAAAGGCCGCAAGCTGTTCGGCTGCTAAGATACTTCGTCGATCGGTGAGGCCGTCTTCGGTGAGCACTGCTAAGAGACGTTCAAATTGTTCCTGCGTGAACCGAAGCATTGCGATCATGCGAAGTGGATGTTGTGAGCGAAGTTCATTGACAAAATGCGCTCCTTTCCCGGGTATTCCAGATAATGGTTGATGGTTTCGTGTCTGTCGCAACGCCTTTTGGAGGTGCTCAATCCCTGCGCTGAGTGCTACCATACCTAGTTGGACCGATGCAGTGGCTAGGCTGCGTGACGCATCAGCCATATTATCTAAAGAAAATCTGTCGGGGGCAAAGTAAAAAAATTATTACTATTATTTTGTAGTATGGAAAAAAGATATATACATGCATATGGGGTGGGAGAGAAAAAGCCTCATCAAGCGTGACAATGCCCGGGTGTAATGGCGCTGTACGGGGGCCTTTGTCGAAGTCGAAGGGCAAAAACACAAGTTGAAGCTGAGTTTTTGGGGACTTGGTTTCTGATGGTTTTCGACTTGGCCGCTAAACTATGTGGCTGTCGAGTCCTTTTGGAGTTACTGGCCGATGAGAGTGACATCTTGTACATATGGAGTTGACAATAGGCGAGGAGGGTGCTGAAGATGTGTTCCCGGTAAGCTTAGGGCCCCTGGCGGTCTCGGTCTTCGCGGCCCTGCTTTCGAGCTAGCCTGTGGATTGTTTAGTATTCCTTGGGTAATAGCCTCAAACCACTCCGAAATATCGGGAACCAGAAGCTTAAAATGGCGCTGAGCAGAGTTCTTCCAGAAAACCCCATCAATACTGTTGGTTGGACATCCGCCTCGCCTGTCGCACCTCCACGAAGCATGAATCCGCTGCCGGATATCTGCCGCCTCATTCTCCCTCTCCACCATTAGCTGGCCAGATCCCTCAGTATATTCGCCGTTGCTGAACCCCCGACGCCATTAGACTCGTTGGGCCGGGTTCTGTTGGTTCTATCATAGTTTCACGGGCCTCCTGGGCTTTATATTGCATTCATTATATGCCAAGGAATATCGTAGGAGATATATTACATTTCTGGGTCCATATCCGGCGTTCCTGTCACATCACGGGGACAAGGCCCGATATCTTCATCCTCATCTTCGGAGCTCGATTTCTGCCGTCTGGGAGGGGTTTAAGGTCCTATAGATTTTCTTCGCGACTATGAGCTCTATTGTCCCCGACTGACGCCTCGATTGACTCTGCGATTGGAATATTAGCCATTTAGACCTCACAATCCATTCTTGTCGACTCTTCCACAAATAAGTCGTCAAGGCCATGTTCAATGATAGGGGTAAGCCGTTGATAAAGGCTCACGTAATTCGACGGAGGGCCTGCGGTGGCCGGTGGTGCTGGCGGGCAGGTCGGCGGCCTTGGAGCCGCTGAAGTAGATCGACTTGCTGCTACCCGGGATGCAGACTGAGAGGGCGCTACAGACCTTGGTCGCGATTCTAGTAGCGGTGTTCAACTGGCGGCTTAGGATGCGGATTGGGACCCCCCTGGCCTAGATGCCCGTAGGAGGCGACTCGATCAGGGCTCCGAATAAGCCAAGCCAAGCGGGGCTTGACTAAGGCTTGACTTGACTTGGCTAAGTGAAATCAAGACAAG
>JAHQZX020000577.1:0-10084 GCA_019804575.2 Pseudotulostoma volvatum
AGCCAATGAGGGGGTCAAGCCGTGTTAGAGCATAGAGTCGACCCAAACTTGCAGAAAGATAACCATGATCGAACCACGCTATTCTATGTATCTAAGCTCTGCTGAAGGATAAATAATGGGTTATCATTACCCTTTGGAGTGGAATACCTACAAAGAAATTTGGATACTTTTTCATTTGGTAGAATTATTGATTGAAAACTTTACTCGTAACAACTAGTATAGAATAAAGCTGACCTCAATACTTACAATTGTATCATATTTCAGACTTCTTTCAGCCATAGTACTGTACATAAATCTATAAAATGGGAGCTCCATCGTGTTTAGCCCATCCAGCACGCTTCCGCCGTTCGTCCATTATTTCTTGCATAGACCATTCTTCTTCATTGATTAGTTACGATAGGGTTGATAATCATCGTTCTGTTGGCTTGGGAATTAGTCAGAGGCTGCGGGTCGTGGTAGCATGGTATGGAAGACATCACTGCATGGATTCCGCCAGGGTAGTTACCACGTAAAAATGTAAACACTGCGTAGTATATGCCTATGTGGCTAAAAGTAAGCCCTAATTGTTTAAGTATCCTGAACGGTAGGGTTAGGTCTAACCCTACCGCTAACATCTGAGCTACTTGTATAATAGTATGATACTTCCAAGTTAAATTTAGGTTAGCGCATTCGGTCCGACATTCATGATCGGCGTGGGACATGCGGCAGCCTCCTCCTTCGTTAATTCAGCTGCTTTCGACTGTATCAGCGGAAATGGCCGCTGCAGTGACGAAGTTACGGTGCTTGGATCAATCGCCAGCTACCAGAGCATTGCTGTCCTGGCTAGCCCCCCGCCATTATGCCACAGCCTCCTCCGCCAAACCCGCGGCTAGACGAAGGCAAGCTACAACCTTTCAAGACAAATTGAATACAGGTCCCTCGTTTGCAGCTTTTATTAATGGGGGAAAGGATACTGCAGAGGCGTATGCGCTGAAGACCGTCATGGCCGGACCGGCGGGTAGGAAGAAAGAGATGACTCGGCTACCGTCGTGGTTGAAGACGCCAATTCCCGATTCAGAGAATTACAAGCGCATCAAGAGCGATTTAAGGGGTTTGAATTTGCATACCGTTTGCGAAGAGGCTCGATGTCCCAACATTTCGGACTGCTGGGGCGGAAGTTCTAAGGCCGCGGCCACTGCCACCATCATGCTGATGGGCGACACTTGTACTCGCGGATGCCGATTTTGCAGCGTGAAAACATCTAGGGCCCCTCCACCTTTGGACCCCCATGAACCAGAGCATACTGCGGAGGCTTTGTCGAGATGGGGGCTCGGGTACATCGTTTTAACGAGTGTGGATCGTGACGATCTGCCGGACGGTGGAGCGAGACATTTCGCTGAAACCGTCATTAAAATTAAACAGAAATCTCCCAGTACTCTGGTCGAGTGCCTAACTGGAGACTTTGGTGGGGATTTAGACATGGTGGCTCTTGTCGCTCGCTCTGGCCTAGATGTTTATGCACATAATGTTGAGACTGTGGAGGCCTTGACCCCTCAGGTTCGCGACCGACGTGCCACTTTTCAGCAATCCTGCCGTGTCCTTGAAGCTGCGAAACGTACTAAGCCAACCCTCATCACCAAAACTTCTTTCATGTTAGGTCTGGGCGAATCGGAGGTCCAGATCTGGGACGCTCTGCGTCAGTTGCGTGATTCCGACGTTGACGTCGTCACCTTCGGCCAGTATATGCGTCCGACGAGAAGACATATGCCGGTCTATGAGTATGTCACACCGGACCGATTCGAGCTGTGGCGAGAGCGTGCTCTAGATATGGGTTTCTTGTATTGTGCATCTGGCCCTCTCGTGAGGAGTAGTTATAAGGCTGGTGAGGCGTTTATTGAAAATATGCTAAAGAAGAGACACGGGGGCGCTGGTAGAGCAAAGGAAAGCGTTTCGGCGGAGACAATCGTCACGGAGGAGGCACGGTGATCCAGCCAAAATGATGCAGATATTAGAGATTAATCAATTAATCAGTGCATCCCCAACACATTTCCATCTCGTTTCCTTCAGGGTTTTCTGTTCCGTGGAGCTGGTGGACCAGGCTGGTTTCGCTCATAATGGCTTTTCTGTCAATATCGCTTTGTTCTATCCTTCGGAGCATTCCTATACCTTATTTTGTTTTGAGGTAATCCATGTATACACTGATTACTAAGGTAGCCCTTAGTTACAAGTTGTCCGATTCATCGAGCCAGCCTTTTGCTAGATCGAAGTATCAATTCCTCCCGGAAATGGACACCTGAATTCACCTGTATGAGTCAGCGACTATGGAATGGCTGGAGAGTAATTGAAGATTGAACGAAAGAAGTTCCACGGCCCTCAAGATCAGGTAGTGTTTGTTTGTCAGGTACTCAACAGCCTTTTGCAAGTGCGGTGTCTACCCTGGGCTTGTCTCTGTCAACAATCCTCTGGTAATCACAGATTTATCACCTGCAAGGTAAACAGGAGTGAAGATGACCCTCCTTCTTTTACCTGCATCAGTGTCTTCCCAACACTTCGTTGGGTAGACTACAGGGACTGGAGAAGTTGTACAATTCCTTATGTCGGACAAATCCTTTTCTTTTCGACATCGTTTCTCGCGCAGGGGATTTCTTGGGAAAATCATGCTGATCTGGACTGCTTGCGACTTACACCGCATCTCCGATTACTAGCGAGTAAGCGTGCTGGCCATCAATATGATCTTCCACCCCACGAGACTGGACTATCTGCTTTTATACCCACTATCCCAGAAGAATTTACTGAAATTGGCTATCAAGGCGCCTGTCTTTACCTCCGAAAACCGCCCTCGACAAATATAACTGAAGACATGTTCCTCGATGAATTCCCATGGAACGGATTTTGGATCCTCAACCACTTCCACACTCAGACCGAGATAATTATCTCTCCTATATCCGTTTTGGCCACCCTCTCCATTTACTTTTTAGCTGCATAATTTTGTATGCAGAGAGTGACCGTGAATATAGCCAAAACATGAGACTACACGGTCTCACAGCTAGCGGTAAGTCGTCTTTAATTCCTTTTTCTTTTTGGTTCTTTTCTTACCGTAGATACTAATACTTTTTACTTATAGGAAAAGTCCAGATGCATACCTTGCTTACCATCTGGACTTTTTATCGCTATCATACTTATAGATGCAGGGGATGTTTCAATATGCTTCATTGAGGAGCTATTCTACTTTATTTCGGCAATGTGTTGTTGACTAAATAAATATAATTGGCCGAATCTACTACCGGGAAAGAAGCGTAGCCGAATCCCAACCAGCGGCGAGCGAATATAGTGACTGTAAAAATAGGATCTTCGCAAAGTGGCTTAATGAAATTGCATAACCCGAGTTTTATAGGTTGAATTCAAGTTTTTTCAGATTTAGGGATCATCTCATTTTCAAAAATTCGTTTGCCACGTTCGCCCTTCGACCCCCAGCATTGCCTCTCTAATCCTGGCTTTTTCATTAGTCAAGCAATCCTAACACCGGGTTATAAATAAAACCGTAATCGAGATCAATGGGCACCTACTGCAACTGCTGCCTAACGAAACCATTATATTCCACCCTGACGACACGGCGATTGTGTGACAAAGCCATAATTATTTTAGCACTGCTAAAAAACCGCTCGCATTCTCCACTTGATATTGGCACTACAAGCATATTAAGAGCGAAATGTTTCGGATCAGTCTAGGAGACAATGCGGCTATTCCAGTAATGAAGTCGTCTACCGCCAATTCAGATTCGAGATCACAGCCAGTATGCCATTGACATGCATCATGAGATTTTTCCCTAGTAGTCGTAACCTTTTAATCATCTACAAGACTACCATTGTCCAGTTAACTAGTAGGCCATTAAACCGGTCCTTGTACTCCTCTTCCCAGAGTTGCTTAACAGACTTTTTCGAGGCATTTAACCAGGGTACCTTCTGTGGGTTAGTGCTCCACTTGGGAGTAGGTTGAAGCGTTTCTCCAGCATAGCAAGCTACACAATTGTTATATTAACAAGGCTGTGGTAATGCTTACATTTTTTCCCAAGGCACATTGTGCAGCGGCTTCTAACCGGTATGTATATTCGGGAGAACTTTGTTTTGCTGCCTCGAGGCTGGAATTCTTGAACAGCTCACGAAGCCTTTGCAAGTGTGAAGCCCAGGGTAGACAACCATTTACCGAGATGGCCATCATTTCTACAAGTCACATTTCTCAACAATTCCTGTGGAATCTTGGTTGATTGGACATGTGTCAGAATGGTAGGATGCTTAGTCATCACACAAGAAGTATTTAGCCGTGAAAATTCTGCACCCTAGAAAATACAAGCAACATTCATCCCTGCTACCGTCACATACATACCAAATATTTCCCTTATATATCTGACAACATATGCCACGACTTCCTTTGTGATTCAGGGAGATACCTATTATTACTAATCTATTACTAATAGTTCGAATCACGAGCCTTCTCTCTTCCGATTTTATATCAACTCTGGTTAGATTTGGCTTGCTGCCACGCAGAGGCATGTAGGAAGCTTTCCTTATTTTACGTGAAATCGACCTCTAGAATCCTCCTGCTCTAAAGTGTCTTCTTTTTCATCAGGTATCTCGATTCTAATATAGTAAGCGATATTCTGACCAGAAGCTGCCGTTCGAAATTCGAACACTGCAGTCATTGCATCAGCAGTCCCATCATACTGACTGACCACGACGGCGGCCATGTGCTTTCTGCGGGCCTACCTGGCCTACCTCACCAGCCTGATTCTGACCTCCACGTCGCGTCTAGCTTCCCGTCTACGTCCTTGTCCCTGGTTTGGGATAGACCATGCTCAAATGCTGAAGGCTCTCTGGTTGCCGACCTATCTTGTGTTGCTGCTGCCCGGCTGGCAGCTTGACTAGCCTTTGGCCGGTAAAATGACCCAGCAAGCCTTCCACGAGCTCGTACAACTTCAGATTCTAATACTAGATCTCGCGGGTTGACCGGCGGAAAGTCATCATCAGAACTGGGAATGGAATTGATGAATTTCCCATGAGCCTCCAAGACCAAGGTGTTCCAGACTGATATAGATACATGGCAACCAAGTTGTCCTTCTAGTCACCCCGCTGCAGTCAGGATTGTATAATGACTTGCCAGGCCCCGATGGAAAGTATTGATTCGCCGTTTTTCCAGACCCTGTTCAGCGCGTAGAGCGATACCGGATCGGCTTTGGAACCCATTCATTGTCAATTTCCGCTATGATCTGTAGTTGACTGTATTATCGACTAATTCATGCACTCTAAAGAGACCTCCTGTAGATACTCCAAAGCCCCTCTTCAAAATGTAGTGACCACCTTCATTCCTAGGTGCTAAGCTCGGTGCTTATTGGCGTGGCGTTTTACAACAACATAGCCATACAGCCAAATGATCGAGTTCATGGCGTCGTCACCAGTCTCGTAGGTTATAGTCGGCGGGAGTGTGGCCATTGTCAGAGCTTTCATAGCCCTCGACAAGGGGTTCGCAAACCTTGAGAATTGAAGCCATTATTGGAAGGGTAGAGCATGCTGATTATTATTCTTTGAGTAGTGAGTGTTACGGGATCAACCTCTTCTGATTAACTTGCTAAGCTAATGTACAAATAGGAATCGCTAAAGAAAGAAATAAAGAGAACTACTTTCCGAATACAATATTATATGGTAGAACAACAAACAGTGTGGCAGAGCATTCCCGTTAATAATAACGGGTAGGTATTATACCAATTAAAGGCATTCATTCATAGAGTAGATCATATTGGGAGAAGCACTCCAAGTGGGGATCTCTGCTCCGAAATCCAATGTGACCATGTCGGAATCGTCCCTCGCTGGAGAACTGACGTGTCCGGTAGCAACGTTAACGGTGATGTTATGCCCAGTAGCCGTGATGCTATAGGCCTAGATTAAAGCTCTGATAGGTATGATATGACAGGTACATGTAGAAACCTGTCTTTGAAAATATTTTTTGAAATTGCCCTAGAACGCATCACGTACCCCAGTCGGTGCTCTCATCGCTATTTATTAAACCGCTTTACCCCTAGCCTCAGGAACCAACTGGGGGCCGATCGCGATATATATATTGCCCGCATATGACTATCACGAAAAATGCCGTAAAGGAGTATCGCCCTTGTGGCCCGGGAGAAAGCCGACATCGATTTGTCGGCCGCCATCACGACGTTACGTAATGCTCGGCATGCTCTTCGCCGAGCCATACGCCACAAACTATCAGAGATTTAAAGCACCTACGCAACGTTCTCTGCGCCGACCAATCGAGTCACGCCGAGCTGCCAAAAACCACCTACACAACGCTTGCTGCTCTGCGCCGAGCTACACCGAGCTATACCGAGCCGCACCGAACCACACCGAGCTGCCAAAAAAGAAGACCATTAAAGCGCCATGCAACGCTTGGCAAACTTGCGCCGACTACATCAAGTCATGCCGAGCTGCTAAGAACCATTGAGACCACATTAAGCGCCTTATGCGACACTAAACAAGCCGTACCGAGCCGCACCGAGCTGTCAAAAAAGAAGACCATTAAGCACCACGCAACGCTTGGCAAATTCTACGCCGACCATTAAAGCACCATGCAACGCTTAGGAAATTCTACGCCGACCACATCGAGTCATGCCGAGCTGCCAAAAACCACCTACACAATGCTTGCCGCTCTGCGCCAAGCTACACCGAGCTACACCGAGCCACACCGAACCACCAAAAAAGAGACCACGTTAATTAAGCACCTACACAACGCTCAGCAACGAACCACACCGAGCCATGCCGAGCTGCTGAAAACCATCGGAGACCACATTAAGCGCCTACGCAACGCTTAGCAAGCTACACCGAGCCCCACCGAACTGCTAAAAGGGCAACCATTAAGGACCTACGCAACGCTTGGCAGACCCTGCGCCGAGCCGCACCGAGTTACACTGAGCCGCCAAAAACTGTTGGAGACTACATTAAGTGCCTACGCAACACTCAGCAAACTGCGCTGAGCCGCACCGAGCCACGCCAAGCTGCCAACCAGAAGACCTGTCTAAGAGGCGAGTAGCACAGCATTAAAGAAGCGGTGATAGTAGGCAGAAACTGACCGCCTAGGAAGATAGTCGAATTGGGAGCACAGACTACGTTCGATTTGGGGCAGTTTCAAATGTAGCAAAGAGAAATCTCCAAGTTAGATAGCGGAAACTGTTACGGGATAAAAGAACCTTGTTATAAGAAAGGTTTCCCTATATCCAAGTGTAACAAATACAAGAATTGCTTCATTTCTTTCTTTTAGAAGAAGTTCCCGATGGGGAATTCGCTTTTATTTAGCTTTTCCTTTTTTGCCTTCCTTTTTCTTTCTTTTTTTGAAGGGATCTCCCTACTGTAACGGATGAGCGGTTGTTTCCATTCTTCATCCTGGAGGCTTCCTGTGTGGTAATGTTGATTATACATTCAATATTTCTATGACCTTTTGGTTGTGAGGCAGCGGGTGCTGACTTTACCACTACACCACAACGCCAAAAGGCCCAATGGATGACTTACCAAGTCATCCAGTCAGCGTACTATATGTCAGGGGCCTGACATTGGCCGACTGGTGCAGCCCGTATAAAGGCATTAGTAGCGGGTGCGCATTACACTTAAGAAGGACTAACATGAGAGGATACTTGAGTTCCATATTGGGTTGCACCCATAACATCCTGCAACACTTAGGATCTTTCTCAGCTCCTTAAGCTATAAGAAGCCTTCTCTGCTTTCTTGTCTTTTTCTTCTTTCTTTCTGGAAGCTTGATCTTTTCGTACATATCTGCCTAGAAACAGAGATAGCTATTCATTCATTCTCTTCCTAGATTGAGCGATCGTCACTCCGACCCCTAAATCTGATATATAGTCTGGCTGGACCTTAACCCTTGTAGAAGGGCCAGCGATCAATTCTGTCATCTGGGTGTGTCTATCTATCACTTTTGTTCTATAAATGTACCACATATGGTGATCCTCCACTCTAGTCACGCTGCCCAGTCCCCTGCTCGTTACAGATATTCCCTAACATTACTCCCATCCTCCTGCTTGGTGTGTCATCATCGTGTAAGACGCCTCACAGCCTTAGCTGTAGTTGCTTCTTGAGATATTCGGAGAGAAGCTTGGAAGAGAAATAATGTAGGCAACTAAGGATATTAAGAAAAATGGCAAACTTAATAGTCTCTTGATTCTTGAAAATTAGCTACAGTACATAGAAAATGTCGATACGCTCACGTATCGAAGTGAGACATGCAACAGCACAATCTATATTATACTATCGTGGTAGAGGAGGGTACCCGATAGACGTAGTAGATGAAATCTGATTTTTTTTAACTCTCGTAGATGAGAGGGCTATAAATATATATATAAATGATGGTAAATTGAAGAAATGAATCAAACATAAATGAGATGATGATAACAGCTAATAATATAAGTGGAAACAGGCAGGTACTAAGAACTAATATAGTGAGTGGTAAGTGCTGAGATAGGTTTCAGCTACCGGTAGTCCAGGTCTTATACTATTATTACCTATACCTGGACTCCGACATATACTATTGCTGGTGTCTATTTTCCTAAAGGGAACCGCAATGGAGAGGATTTATTTACAGTGGTGCTGACTAATCACCGCTAAGGTTCTCCCAACCTCTGAGTTAACGTCATTCCACCTATTATACCGACACTGGCAGCAACTGAAGAAAGTTGTTCGGCTCCATATAATAGGTGTTTCCCTCTCTCCTTCCATTCCCTTTACTTTGCCTGCCGCTCTACCCATCCCTGGGTCAGCAGGCTTATCTCATTGCTCTCCACAAGCCCTTTTAGGGCTCTACAAGGGTCCCTCTTTGTCAAGGAATCTACGGGGTTGCAGGTTCCATCGATCCATCGCACTTCCATAATCTCCCTACTCTCATATGCCCGTCCCGTCGTAGACACATAACATCGATCATAAGTCTCTTCTCACTTGTGGCGCCGAGTTTCACCAGGCACTCGTATAGAGACCGAGTGTAATGGGCTAGAGCCCAAGGAGTCACTTGTAATACCACGTGACAACGTAGATGGCCCTTCGCAACCTTCAATCATGTTCCTTCCTATCCTTCCCTTCTTTCCTTCTTTCTTCGACGAATCCTTCGTGTACATAACGGCTTAGTATCAATACAATGCCCCGTTACATTAGGATTCGTTCTTCTGAAGTTTGTGGAGTCCCTGATTCCTGTTGTCTGAAGTTTGTGGAGTCTCTGATTCATGTTGTCTGAAGTTGTAGAATCTCTGATTTCTGTTGTCTCTTTGAAGTTTGTGGAGTGATTCCTGGAGTCTTCGATTCCTGTTGCCCCCCTTTTTTCTGTGGTCCTCTATCCAGACAAGACGCAGCGATGGACCGCAGTGGACATGACGACGGCATGCAGATGCCACATTGGATGAACGATTTTATGCAGCAGCAAGCTGCCCACGCGGACCGACGCGAGCAGCAGCTTATTGCTGCCCTTCAACAGCAGTAGCAGCAGATTGAACGACTAGAGGCGAGGATGTTAACTACCGAACAGACAGTGCAGACCCCTACCTCCTCAAATACCCATACGCAACCTGTGGCCATACCCGCCAACACGACCACGCTTGCTGCAGCATAAAATCATTCATCCAATGTGGCATCTGCATGCCATCGTCATGTCCACTGCGATCCATCGCTGCGTTTTGTCTGGATAGAGGACCACAGAAAAAAGGGGGGCAACAGGAATCGAAGACTCCAGGAATCACTCCACAAACTTCAAAGAGACAACAGAAATCAGAGATTCTACAACTTCAGACAACATGAATCAGAGACTCCACAAACTTCAGACAACAGGAATCAGGGACTCCACAAACTTCAGAAGAACGAATCCTAATGTAAGGGGGTATTGTATTGATACTAAGCCGTTATGTACACGAAGGATTCGTTGAGGAAAGAAGGGAAGGATAGGAAGGAACATGATGGAAGGTTGCGAAGGCCATCATCGTTGGGGTAATCCGCCCGTGAAAATACGGAGCATGTGACCGCTGAATAATCGGAACTTTTGTTTACGCTTCCGCTTCCGCGTCTTCGCGTTG
>JAHQZX020000578.1:0-10079 GCA_019804575.2 Pseudotulostoma volvatum
ACCAAGGAGGGCATCTATGGCCCAAAAGCCCTGCGCAGTGAGGCGGACTGGGGCGAGGAAAAAGAAATTTGAATGGTGGTGCAAGACTGAGATGGGGAGACAAGCGGTGGTGGGTGTCTGTCATAGCCGAAAGACTGGTTATAGACGATAATCTATAATCTTGATTAAATAATAGAGCGAGTTAATCTACTGCGAAAGAAAGTCGGCTCGTGACAAGGCCTTTAGAATACGGCGGTAAGCTATGCTTCAGCCAACCCTAAACCCAAAATGTTTAGTGGAATCGTCACGTATTTTTCCTCCAGAATATGTAGCTGCCCCCGCGCGCATAATTAAAGAAACCAGCCTAACCCAAATTGTTTAGATGTAAACAGCGCGTCTTCTTTCCGATGGATTTATGCATCCCTGCTGATCTTGCATATAATCATTAAAGTTGAGAGATCTATCTCAGTGCAAAAAGCATTGGTTAGAACGCCTAAGATGGATTCCCCAATCATGAGTCTTTCGCGTTCCCCAACACCGGCCAATGTTCTCGGGGCGCCGCCAGATATTGAGGAGATGAGATCGAAGCTGTTCTCTATGAAAACTCTTGTCACTCTCTCTATGGAGCAATATATGCAATACTGCCCATACATTGACAATGTCTGGGTTAAAAACAGGTCCCTAAGCAAAGGTGATTCGCGGACTGAGAATTGGTGGTGTCGATTTTGGTGAAAAGAGGACTTGAAGTTAATACTCCACACAATCAAATTTGGCCAGCTCGATGCTAACATACTATTAGATCCGCAGTCCCAATTGAGCAGCGAGTCCGCAAATGCTCAACAAGAACGGCTACCAGGTGTCTGATAAAAATAAGAAAGCGGTTTTGGATAGCACCGTGGAGGTCTCACGTCATGGGGAATGTCAAGCTCGTTGTCATACACTAGCCTACGCCGACAGGGAAAAGAAGAATTCAGGGGTAAGGAAGGCTTCTGGCTCCGAAGTAACAAAAGGCTATCATGCTGCAGCTGTGGAGTTTAATCCTTTACGCCAGCCGAGACTTCTAGCAGCAACTGGGGTCAATATCTTACGACCAAGCATTAGCTTTAACGCTGATATCCTTGTACAAAAAGATAATCCGGACGGCAAAGTTGCTCGGGGTCGGGTTCTATGGGAAACCCAATAAACTGAGGCTGAAACGTGGCTCCTTGAGAATAGCTATAAAGCCAGGAAAATATCCGCCACTTGAGAATGTGACGGTGAGTTGCAGGGTCACACTAAATCTGTTGCATTTTAGCTTATATTTCGACCACTCACAGGTCAAACGTCCCATGGTTTGGTGTTTGGTCTGCCTGAACGCATTCGAGTACTTATGCAGCGGGGTATCCTTACGGTGATAGACTCCACCCACAAAACGAATCGGTTTAAATGGCTCCTTTTACACCCTTATGGTGCGAGATGAATATAGCAGTTGGATCCCAACTTGTCATATTCTCACGGCAGGAGAAGATGGTAATATTGTTGCTGCTATACTGCGAATTATCCGAGAGTGTTGTGGCGGGTGATAGAACTTTACACCTTCGAGTTTTAGCCGACGTTAATATACTTCGGATATTCTAGGAGAGTAATCTGCTGTTCGCAAGGGATTTTGTGATGCACCATTTCGTCTTCCAAAGCACTTACTGCGTTGAGTGCATTCTGAGCGCATTCTAATGCGGGGGCTTGCTGGTAGGGAGAATACAGAAGGACTAGGACACCTTCTAGTAGCGCTAAAGTATCGCCGAACTGAGGCATGCTGCAAAGAATCTATATCGAATGCGTTGGAGACTGCCAAAGGTGAGAACACAAGGAAGTATATCAGGGAGGAGTGGGAATGCACAATGGATGGGCAAATCATACCCGAACACAACCTTGTTTACTTCTTCAGGCAAGACAGCTACGTTACTATTTCAATCTGGCAAGACCATTTTTATTAGATTCCATCTACCAATGTAGTTGAAGGATGGCACAGTGCTTTAAAAACTCGTAGCACACAGTCCTGAAGGCGAAGCTCCCCCAGTACAGCCTGCAAGGTCTTTATAGACACATCGCTAATACTGCATTGGACGACGAGAAGGCGGAATTGGGGGGGCATAACTTCCGATCAAAACACGGTTCGAAACCGCAGGATACCCTGCTCTTCGCAAGTTTCTGTATCCCGCCAAGAGCTTATCGTTGGTGAAATCCAAAAGCTTTCTGGAGAGGATGATATCCAGATTGACTTGTTCAGGCCATTAGATGATAACCTCTTTGCTCGTGCCTCTTTTATCAAAGATACCAGTTTCCTTGCTGCCACATTCTAAAGCAGGATCAGGTCTGGCAGGCTATTACAGAGAGACACTGGGATGACTGGGCTTGGACGTTGAAAGACAGCGGTTTTGAGATGTACTTTCCTATGGAAGCCCGGATGCTATGAAGGCCTGGCTTGGCATCGAAGCGCGGAAGTTAGCAGTAAATGACTTGATGAATCAATTACCCACTAGCTTTGTGGCATGGCAGAGCTACGGGAATCCCAGGCAAGTTGTGAGAATCCGTGTACTGCTTACATTGCTCACCACGGAACAGGGGTTTTGTGACGCAGCGTAGCGATGCACTAGTCTACAGCTAGGAGAGGTCTATAATGGGAAAAAAGCGGTCGCGGATTGTAGATAGTTAATGGTTCAGGTTCACCAAATTAACAAGTTCGATTCAACAAGTTGTCGCTGGAGATCAGAACAACCTCGCCGACAAAAGGAGAATTACAGTGTGGCCAAGCAGCCCTAGCCCTAAGTAGAGATTACAGTCCACAAGAGGTACTGTGTTCCTTACACAAGTGTGCTAGCACCTGTAGGGCGGGCGGTGAGCGATTCGACTAACGTGAAAGTGACGGACAGATTGTGAGGCAATTTATTTAGTGGTTGTATCATAGGACTGCCTATTATTTTGATATTTAGCTCTAGTGGTAGATAGAAATTCCAATCGCCCACTCCATTCTTATTAGGTACTAGTAAATCAATAATAATGCAAACTAAACAAAGGTTGGTGAATATTCTATTGCTTAATTTAGACCCTTTCACTCAGGTCCAGGTTGAAAATTTCTAGTGTCACAAGGGCGACTGCGTCATACATTCAGATTGCCAAATGTTAACATGACGGATGTTACCTATATCCTGATGAACACACGCCAGTAGTGCGATGCTGAACTACGCTATAGGTTACTAGTATACGTAGTGTGTGTAAATTATAACTATAATTTCTGATCAAATTATGAGGTGAGCTTGAGGGGTGCGGGTTTGAATGGTATATAATATATATCTGCATATGCATAGACATTTACGGGCAGGCATATCTCAATATACATAATCCTCTAAGCATCCGGTCCACGACAGCCCTGTTCCCTGTTCAGTTCCTTGAAGTGTTTGGTGACATAGTCAACAGCGGCGGCTAAATAATTCCGCTGCCGCGACCATGACCCACTCGCGCCAAGACCTTTCGGTAACGTTACAAGTGTATGGCTGGAGTAACTATAGGGACACCGGAGGATACCTACTATAGGTACCTGAAGTTACGCTTCTCGCTAAAGAAGGATCTTACCATGAACTGCAAGACTTCTAGTCCATGTATTGTATTCCGCACCTTGTTTCGATGGTTCCCACTTGGAACGGCCTGCTGAGGACGTCGACCGGATCAGGTTCTGTCAAAATAAAAAGAAGGTTACCTCTGTGAATCCCTCTTTGGACGCGCGCTGCGTCCTGCATCTTTGGTGCTGCTTTGTATGCACCATGTATGCCCTTTGGCCTTCTTTACCGCCCTGTACCTGAACTGATGACTTACACATACTAAAAATCATCTTCAAAGTTAATTTTACAATTTGACGCTTCAAGAAAGGAGCAGGGAGGGAGGCTGGTGCATCCATTACGTTACATACTTAGACCATAATACTAATAACTCAAACCCTGCTGTGCATAGCTATATCTTATTAATGCATGGCCCGTTCGCATGCTCAGGATCTCATCTCCATTTTGAGGTCAGAGAATCTTGGCAGCATCAAGGCGCCTTTGAAAAAGCTTTCTGACAGTCGTTATTATTGTTTTTTATTTGGGCATGGGCGCGAAATCTGTTTCCTAGACAAGTGACCAGTCAAATTCCAAACCCTGCTCGGTCGCCTCTGGCACCAGAGCAGCAGATAGACTGATTGGACTTGCGTGAACCTCTTTTTTTTTACCCCCAACGCAAGGCTGGCGTGCTTGCTTTGTCGGGAACCTATTGTCCTATAGGCATTCTGCTTCGGCTTTGATGACTCCGGTCCTATACTGAGATGAGCCGCAACTATGCCGCGCCTGCGCGGCCAGAGCCGGGAGAAGCCACTGGCAATCGCGAGGAGACACCTTCTATTACCGATTATTACTCGGGGGGTCAAGTTAGAACTGGTAGAGAACTTGACTTGCCCATCGTTGGCAAAGTCCTGTCTGAACTGGACGTCTCTGTCCCAGTTTTCACTACTACTAATAGCCTCAATCTACCATTAAACGAGCAAGGAAAGTTACTTAACGCTTTACAAGACATACTCCACAAGGCTGAAGCAAATGAAGAGACATCCAAAATTGCCACGTCTCACGCTCTAGTTGACGAACAGCCCGCTGATGATAAGCAACGTGAGCGGAGCCTTGAAGATCTGGGAGGCGTCTCTGCCATCCTGGACAAGCTTTGGGAATGTAAATCCAAGTACATGGCTCAAGCTGCGGAGGTCCTGGCAGACCGAAGTCGGAACCGTGAGATAATATTCTATACGGTGATTTTTACAATTTGAAAGGCTAATGGGCTGTTTAAAGCATTGTGGCGAATATCCTATGGCCAGGCTGGAATACTAGGCTTCTTCCTTCGGATTGTTGCATCAAAGGGTGTCGATGACGACGTTTTGTTGCATTCCCTACGGTTGATTGGAAACTCGTGCGCTGATACAGGTTGGCTCCTCGGATACGGTTTATACCAAAGCTATTAATAACCGGACATTAGATATAAACAGACAGATCGTTGTGGAGATGGATAGGAACTGTACTGCTGCTGTTCTTCGTTTGCTGCACAATCCGGCACTCATCTACGTTGCAATCCCTGTTCTTTATAACATATGTGTGGATTTCGGTAGGTTTATAGTGTTTACGAGTTATTTGAAGCTCCCGGCTGATGCCTCACAGAACCAGCCCAATGCCAGGTTGCAGCCAATCGGGCTAGCTACATACTGCTAAGCCTCATTACAGATCGCTCCATCGAGGACGATTCTCTGCTGGATTATTCATGTGAATTAATTGAGATGCTGGCTGAGATACGTGAGCTAGCCACCTATTTAATCACCACCCTTTCTATTCGAATCTAACTTGAATAGCACAAGGAGTTGACTGCTCTCCCGAAGGAACAATCGTGCTCTTGATAGATCTTGCCACCAACAACACCACAGTATTCCCCCGTTTTGCCTGTTTGGTAAATTGTCTCACAGTTTATTTGCGGAATGAGCGGTTTCAGAACGTGTGTATAGAACACAAACTCGTGGACAAGCTTCTGTCTGTTCTTCGTTGGTCTTATGCAGTTGATGTAGACGAGTCATGCAGTGGAGACGTACAGTTACTTGCCCAGATGCGACTGAAGATAAGTCAGGCGTTGTCAGATGTATCTGCCTTGCCTCAATTTGCGGAAGCTTACCCGCTTGATTCTCGTCTGTCAAAGACGTTGGTATCATGGCTCCATGCGCTGGAAGATCAGTTGCAGATATGCGCATGCATTATGCTCGGTAATTTGGCAAGATCAGATGTGGTGTGTGTGGCGATGGTTCAAAATCAGGGAATTCACCAACTGTTGTTATCTATTTTGAAGAGTAACGTTAGAGGTAGTGTCCTTCACGCGGCACTTGGCGTTCTTAAGAATCTGGCCATTCCTGTTGATAATAGGACCTGCCTTGGCGATGCAGGTATCATACCTGCTGTATCACGTATATGGGTCATTGATACTGTTCCTCAAGTTCAGTTCTCTGCAGCTAGTCTCGTCCGACTGGTTACGATTTCGTCTATTCAGAACATTTCCCAACTCCTCGGACCCACTCCCCCAACGCCGCCAATCTTACCTGGTCAGGAGCAGACCTACCTCTCCTTACTTCTCTCTTTTTTTAGAAAGACGGACTCGATTCCAATAAAAACAGAAGTAGGACGAACCATTGCATCTTTATGTCGCACACTCCATGCCAGCGCGCGTGAAGGCAATGATGATGCACAGGCTCTCACAGAGCGCCTGTTTGACACCCATACAGATGTTGCCCATCCACTATGGGCCATGATTGTCCAAAGTGAGTGGCCAGTCGTCCGGAGTGAGGGATGGTTTGCATTGGCCTTGATGGCATCAACTCCTCGGGGCTCGGCTGCCGTTGTTGGCTGTTTAGACAAGGTCGATGGATATTTGCTGTTGGAAGAAACCATCCAGGCTGAGGTACCAGAGCCGAGCAACCAAGCAGAGGGGCTTCAAAAAAGTAAAGATCGTGACAATGTGATCATCCTTGTTAAGGAACTACTGAAGAAAAATGTACGCGTCTCTTGCTGGACCCTTATTGGTGTTGTTGACATGGTGGCCATGCTGACAACTTCTTGGGCTTTTCTTGTAGCCCATCAATCTCTCGGATCACCGGAAAGCGTTACTGGAAGACCTGATGAAAAAGATTGCTCGTTCTTCAAGCCAATAAAACTTAAAAGACCATCGGTTATTCCAATGCCAATAATTGAGGCGAGCTGCCTATTTTTTGAAGCTCTCGCAATTCTAGCGATTCTCCAAAACGCATGATTGATCGATAAGCCCGTAAATGGAAGACTTAATTCTTAGTTCAAACCCACTATCCTAATGCTTGGCCTGTAGGGTCTTTCTCTCAAGCGGAAAGAAGCTATGGCTTGGGATTATGGCTCCTTTGATGGTGAATTGTATTTAATAATAAGAGCAGCTACTTTATGCAGATATTTTTAACTGTCTGAATTCGCCGGATTCGACGAGTCAAGGCATCGTATCAATCATACTATCCATGCCGACCTAAAAAGGCATTGTCTTCCTTAAAAGCTCGACTGTTTTGTTTGGCGGGAATATTTGAGCTTCTTTGGAAATGTCGAACCGCTCTACAACACAGTTTGCTGCAGGGTGATTCTGTCTCCGAGTTCACATTAATGCGTACGGCTTTGAAGGAGATCTTGAATATAGAAAACTTCAGTTCGGGCCCATTATTAACGGCATCATATATATACCACAGCGCCGAAGAGCAAGCCAGCTATATAGTACTCCATACGAGACCTCTATAGGCCTTGAAGTTTGATAACCTCGGTCCATACCTTATAGGTATATATACATCCTAATACAGAATCACGACTTCGGCTTCTGTGGAGAACCAGAAAAGGTACGAGCCAACATATAGAATGGTATCTACAACGCCGAAAAAAAAAGAATCCATCTGTTCTGTCCTGTCCTATATAGAATTGGGAGAATTGCTATCATAGATTCCGGCGCTCTGCAATGCTGGCAGTGACCCTGAATATGGTGCCGGAAGAGTTCAAGTTATTAATATCATAGCAACCTACCTACTGTAGAACCAGCCTCAGTTTGTCTCCGTCAGGATTCATGCAGATATTATTAATCAATTAATGGAGGACTTGTATGTTCTCTGGACGATATTCAAGCTACATGCTTGCTAGCTAGATAATGTATGTACTATATATATAATCCAAAGCAAAGCATACTGTATGCAGTATTATTATTATATTGGTGGCTAAGATGCCGAACGGAGTAACGGGTTATTAGGTAGTGCGAAGATAGGCCTGTCATACACAATAAGGTAGTTACTATAACTATTTGATAATACCATTATTCAATACGTCACTTCTTCCTCTAGTCTCTGCGTCACGATCCTAGACTCAGTTGTACTATATAAGAAAACAAGTTGGCTTCGACGGTCTACAACCAACAGCTTCGCGCTACTTCCATGGAAACACGCTCACATTCCACCGTCAGAGAGGATGTAGTGATAGCCTTGATATTCTTCCAAACCACATTGTGCCGCAGCTTCCAACCAGACATAGGGGTGTCCAGATTCTCGTCCTTAGGGCTTGAAACTGGCAAACAGCGACAGAAAAGGAAGTCAAGAGTGTAAATCCAGCGGCTAAGGTGGTCATCATTTCCTTCATTGTGTAATGTTGTCTCAATAAATCACCCAGTTGTGCTGAGACAGAGGCTCACAGTCCCGATGTCATACTCAGCCGAGTAAACCTAGATCCTTTTCCGGTATTTTAGTGCCCGCCCGATCGAAAAGACAATGGAAATTCCAGCGTATATCGTTACTCTATATCAGCTACGTGCACAATATAGAAGGTTAATAACAATGATAAATGCACCAGGAAGGGAACCAAAGAAGTAGATACTCCGTACCTTTAGTGTATTGTATTTTTCCCACGCAAAGCGTATAGAACAATGTATATAGACACAGATAGATGGACCAGGAGGCCGAGAGGCCGACCGGACTAGCAGAAATATATATATATGTATTCTTTCCGAGTTGTAGTGTCATTTTAACAGCTTTTAAACTCCTGGGGTCGATACAGTGTTACATGAATATGCCGAACAAAGGTTCCGAAGCCGGCTCAAAGGACCCTGCTTTCGCTAAACACTTGCCGTTTCATTTCAGTTACCCTCACGTTCTGCAGGTTCTGCCTGATGAAGGTTGCCGATAAAAATTTCCGCTTTCTACCCAAGCAAGAATGCTTGAGCAATCAGGTTCGTCACATGGCCAGGAAGCGGATTCGGCGACGTTTCCACGCTTTCGTCGGACATATCCACCGACGGACATGATCGATAGCGATGTTATTGCTAGGAGTATTGTCTAAAATGAAGAACCCTATGCGTGACTTAATCCTACACTCTGTGATCGCTCGATGAAGAGCACCAGCGATGTTTTCGCCGGAATGGCGGCCTTGAAGCTGACGAATTGCAAGCAGCTTCGTTTGGTAGTAACATGTTGAACCAATAAAGTGCGTTACCATGGCAAGAATTGAGTAGTAGCTATCGGGAGATGACCATAAGTTAAATGAGAGCTGAATACTTTGATTTGGACTATCTCATTTCTCTCAGCTTCTTCTGCTGCAGTCTCCTCAGCAATAACATTCCCAGATAGAATGACAGGCTTGTAATATTGGGTTATCGAAACTAACCTCAATACACGTGACCATGTAATTTTCCTAAGCCAAATTCGGCAAGCCTTGCTCAGTAAACAGATACTTATTTTATTATAACTTATCATATGTATTAGGTACATGTTCAACAAAAGCCTTTCGTACTAGATTAGGGACTCACTGAGCTATCACAGTTAGTTTACCCCGCAGAATTTTGGCTTCATGTCATTCAGACTATATATAGTAGTATGATCTCTAAACAATAGAATACTTTATATATCCCTCTCATACCATTATTATTACTAGAATTAGCTAGCAAGGGCCATGGCACACAGTGCTGCTACTACAAGTCAACCATTAAATTTCTTATCTCTAGGTAGTCTAACAGATTCCCCATCATATCTCGCCCTAAGCTAACCACATGTACCACATATAGATGGAGGCGGCATCCGAGGCGTGTGTGAGCGGCTTATTCTAGACGAGATTATGAATCGAATTAAGTACGACAAGCAGCTTACGGGATCGCCACGGCCTTGGGATTATTTTGATCTTATTGGAGGAACTAGCACAGGAGGGTAGGCCGCTGTCATTAACTTCGGATTGTTTAACAAAAGTGCAGATCAAAGTAAAGGGTTTTGTACTAACACAGATCTTCTCATAGGTTCATCGCCATTATGCTCGGTCGACTGCAAATGACGACCGGTGAAGCTTTGAGGGCTTACAACTCACTTGCCGGTTCCATATTCTCAAACAGTAATAGAAAAATGGCATTCAAAGACGGGGCATTCAAAGCCACGACTCTTGAAAATAAGGTCAAGAACTTGTTTCTGAAATGAACCTTGGGGAGTTTATGCTTGACACATCAAACCAATCGAACAAGGGAAGAGCATTCGTCTGTGC
>JAHQZX020000579.1:0-10076 GCA_019804575.2 Pseudotulostoma volvatum
CTTATGGTCACCTGATGAGGTTGAGACCCTACTCTAGCGTTTTATTGTGGTGGCTTTCACTTTTGTGAAGTGCGAGCTAAACGAACCGTTTCACTTTTGAAAATCGCGATTTTCAAAAATGCAAGCCAACCTTTGCATTGCACTTTCCAGAAAGTGCACACTTTTAAAGTGCGAGCCAAACAGGCCCTTAATATAGAACCTCTGCCGCTACCGCTACCTTTTCTATATTTTCCGACGCTTGAGAGGGGTGGGTACCTAGGTTTCACTGTTGAATAGTACTCATGGGATGACTATATAACCTAAGGCCTTGGAGCCCCTTTAATGTAATAATATACTATAAAACAATTACGTTGAATGTAGATTAACTGATCATTATCAAAAGAAAGAAATTAGAAGAGAGCGGGTAGGTGGCTGGAGACTTATGATATAATAAGTTGGGAAATCATGGAGTCAAGGCGCCTGATGTCGAAAGCTCCAAAGAATGCCGCAAAGTGTTCGTGATGCCTCTACCCTGCTGAACTTGAGGAAGCTTTTTGATGAAGAGCTTACTATGATGTCACGTTGTGAAAAAAGGGTTCCCAAAAGCCTTTCAATGTTAAAAGGAATCTGAACAATTATACCTGCCTATGATAGAGATACCTAAACATGGTATAGTTGATCTCAGCCGTAAATGCGTCGAAGAATGAATAACAAGCGTAGAATATTCCTGTTCTTGCTTGATCTGATCGAGCAGCTTCCCTTTAACTCATTATTATATCTTTAGAATTCCAAATCCGGGCTTTACTTTCGGGACGAATTGCAGCTTCACTGGGTGATTTAAGTTTTGTCTATCTTTTTGTTTTGCATACACCAAATCCCGACGGGCTTGATCACATATACAAACTAATCAATCATGATGCCCTCCCTAATTAAGGGTCGGCGAAACCATCGAATCCGTTCCCAAGATGTCCCTCTGGTGGTGACTATAATTGACTACCGGCCAATTAATTGGCTAGGGGTAGCATTCTCTACCAATTCGGGTGTTTTTAATTAGTTAATAGGTAAATAAAATCGGCAGCTAACAGGATCAGCAGCGTTTGGATTAGTACCATGTATGGCCTATGCCAGATTAAGCTCTGAACTCCTTGTTATTAGAAGTTAGTAACGTTGATTAGTATTCTATTAGACTACCTGATACAGCGGATCTAGAGTAGAACCAGTTGATGTGGCACTGAGGTGTTGATTGATATCATATTATAACGGCCCCCATCTTTTCAGCATGTGCAGCACAGGGGTGGGTTATCTTCTTGATGTTATACTCAATCGGTACGGGCCTGGTAGTGTTCCCAATCTCGATTTGACTGGCTGAACTGAAAACTTATCACTGGCATTTACTATGTAGCATATCTTTCTTGATGTCTTCTTAATTATTTCTTACTGAGTAATGACTCCATCTATGTTAAAGATATCAAATGTACTTAGTCAAGGTCTACATGCTGGTCAGGAGCCATGGCGTTAGCTCGGCAGGGTGAAGTAAGAAAGGCGACAAAGGGCATGGATCCTATAGCACTAAGCATGACATTGATGAGTGTAAACTAAAATGTGAAGTTGAAAGTGAGCTTTGAAAAGTGGAAATATATGCTTCTGCTAACAAATACTGGAAATTAAACCCAGCCGACATTAGGTAACTCTATTTACTGAATGATGGCTTTCGGGCTATGATACATCTAATCAATCGACTTTCAATTGCCATGTATTCAGAAATTCAAGCGCTGATGTCGTGGATGGATGCTGAGGGCCAAGGACTTGTTTCTGGAACTGAACGCATTTTTCCAGCAGTGAAATAGCTTTGTCATTGTGGCCCTGGGCCTTGAATGTCCATGCAAGACTGCCCATGGTAATCAATGTGTTTGGATGCTCCTCCCCAAGCACCCTCAAGCGTATCTTTAATACTTTAGCTTGCAGCTCTTCGGCTTCCTTCCATCGCCCTTGGTTTCCGTACGTCAATGCTAGGTTGCTCATGCTAGTCAGTGTATGTGGATGCTCCTCCCCAAGCGCCCTCAGGCGTATCTTTAATACTTTAGCTTGCAGCTCTTCAGCTTCCTTTAATCGCCCTTGGTCTCCGAATGTCAACGCTAGGTTGTTCATACTAATCAGCGTATGTGGATGCTCCTCCCCAAGCACCCTCAAGGATAACATTAATCCTTTAGATTGCAGCTTTTCGGCTTCCTTCCATCGCCCTTGGTTTGAATACGTCGACGCGAGGTTGTTCATGCTAGTCAGCATATCCGGATGCCCCTCCCCAAGCGCCCTCAAGGATAACATTAATGCTTTAGATTGCAGCTTTTCGGCTTCCTTCCATCGCCCTTGGTTTGAATACGTCGACGCTAGGTTGTTCATGCTAGTCAGCATATCTGGATGCTCCTCCCCAAGCATCCTCAAGTGTGTATTTAATACTTTGGCTTGCAGCTCTTCGGCTTCCTTCCATCGCCCTTGGTCTTCGTATGTCAACGCTAGGTTGTTCATGGTGATCAGCATATCTGGATGCTCCTCCCCAAGCACCCTCAAGCGTATCTCTAATACTTTAGCTTGCAGCTCTTCGGCTTCCTTCCATCGCCCTTGGTCTCTGTATGTCGACGCCAGGTTGTCCATGCTGGTCAGCATATCTGGATGCTCCTCCCCAAGCACCCCCAAGCGTATCTTTAATCCTCTAGCTTGCAGCTCTTCGGCTTCCTTCCATTGCCCTTGGCCTTCATATGTCCACGCCAGGTTGTTCATGCTGGTCAGCGTAGCTGGATGCTCCTCCCCGAGCACCCTCAAGCGTATCTTTAATACTTTAGCCTGCAGCTCTTCGGCTTCCTTCCATCGCCCTTGGCCTCTGTATGTCAACGCTAGGTTGTCCATACTGGTCAGCAGATCTGGATGGTCCTCCGTAAACACCCTTAAGACTATCCTTAATACTTTAGACTGCAGCTCTTCGGCGCCTTTGGTCTCGGTACGTGAGTGCTAGGCTGTTCATGCTAGCCAGCGTATGTGGATGCTCCTCCCCAAGCACCCTTAAGCGTATCTTTAATGCTTTATCTTGCAGCTCTTCGGCTTCCTTCCATCGCCCTTGCTTTCTGTATGTCGACGCTAGGTTGTTCATGCTACTCAGCGTAGAAGGATGCTCTTCCCCCAAAACTCTGTTTCTCACTCCCACCACTTGGACTTCCAGCCCTTCAGCCTCCTTCCATTGTCCTGCCTTCGAGAATGCCAACGCGAACCGGCTACCTTGCTCATGGCTTTCCAATAGAAATTTCTTCCCACCACCATGCTTTTCACAAGTCCGGATATGTGGAAGAAGCCGCCGATCGAATATATAGTCCTCTGCGAGATCTCTCTCGCTAATTGATGAAGCTAATAGTCCTCGGGTGGCCCGTAAATGACTTGACCAACTACCCTGAGGTATCCGGTCCCGAGCCCAGGAATGGACCAGAACGTGGATTGAGAAAAACTTCTCTAACCTATCCCCTCTAATTAATGAGAATGAGAGTAACGTAGAAATCCCCCTCCTAAACAGAAATGGATCCCAGGCGCCACTGGAATCGAGTTGCAAGATCCGATTTAAAATATTTGCATTCTCATCGCCATCACCCCCGGTGTTAGGGTTCTTTCCTAGTTTTTGACTCTCCGCTACGCGCTTGAAAATTTCTTCCATAATGCCTTCATTATGAAGGAATGCAAAAACCATCAAGATTCGTAATGCGATCACTGAATCCTGGGATCTTCGGGGGTCTCTTCCCTTAGCAGCTCGTTCTATTGCCATGTATGAGATATCCCAGGTAGCGTATACTGCTTGGTTGTGCATTGATGCGCCTTTGTACGTCGGATACTTTAGCATCTCTTTGTGGTGTCTACGGAAAACCCTAACATAGTCTTCAAGGCAAGATTCACCCATATGGATGGAGGCACCAGCCTGGTCGATCGCCAAAGCAAGAAAACCAAGTTCCTGTACTACAGGAATTGCCAATCGGCGCAAACCCCCATCTTTTTCATCAAATCTTGAAGCCTTTAGGAGTAGTGTAACCGCGTCTTCACTTTCCATTTCATTAATTTCTGAGACAGCTTCGATTGGAAGTAAATGTCCTAGAGCTCGGTTTCTGCTCGTATATATAATGTTTCCGTTTTCACCAATTGGTAAAAGGCCATTCAAGTCTTCTGGCGTTTCACACCCGTCGAATAACAACAGCCATTCCTGGGCTGAGGCTGACAGCCAGCCCAAGACATCCTTAATATTATCGTTCAAGCCTTTCCCCACTGCAAGATCTTTGTAACTCTGTTCAAATGGTAACTTGATTACTTGCATCAATCCAGATAATATGCGAAAATCTGCAGTGCCCAAAATTAGCTAAACACTAAATATAAATTATAGGTCCTCACCTTGTCTGATACCTGTCGGCAAATTTCAGTGCAATCTGGGATTTTCCAGATCCACCAAGTCCGTATAACAAGTATTCTCGCCTTGGAGAAGAGCCACCAGGTCGAGCAGCAAAGAAAACATCTAGCTTTTGTAATATTGTCTCTCGTCCAGTAAAGATTGCGCTAGGGCTAGGCTTTTGTCGGATTTTGACACCTTGAATGTTCGCATCTCGTATTTGAGGAACTCCACCTGATTACACAATCAGTTAAAAAAAGCTAGTAGACACATAACCACGCTTTGATGACTAACATATATTTCCCAGTGTTGCCCCGGTGCCCTTAGGTTTGCCGAGTATATCGACTACTTCATCAATAGCTTTAGATATCGTAGCGTCTGTCATATATGCTTTTGTATGCTGAGCAAGGTCTCCCATTTTCCTCCATTCCTCTAAAGAGATATCCTCAGCACCATGAACGACGTTGAAGCGAAAGTAGAATCCTGGGAAGTCCTTGAACCTCTCACTTAACCCACTTGCCATTCTCTCGCAGTCAGTTGCAATACTCTCCAGCGTCCGTATCAGATTTATTGGTAGGAGCTTTTGAAACGCATCTGGTGTTGCTAAGCCGATCGTTCCCCGGTGTCCAGTTCCAATGCTAACAAGACATCCTACTGCTTTGTCACTCCCAAATACATTCTTCGCCTCTTCCAATACCTGATTCACTGGATTGTTACATCCGATTCCTGCGTCGATGAACTCTTCTTTGGGATGGCCTTCATGACCGATAGCGATTCGTTTGAAGAATGTAGGAGTAGCGGTTGTTGCACGAGCCGCTTCCCAGATCTTGCAGTTTACAGTGGCGAGTTCTCTGACAGAGTATGTTCGGAGTCGTCGAGGGTGGGCAAGATTACTTGCTGGCATGGTACAGACGAATGCTTTTCCCTTGCTCGACCGGTTTGATATGTCAAGCATAAGCTCCCCAAGCTTCATATCCGAAACAAGCTCTTGTATTTTGTTTTCAAGTATTTTAGCTTTGAACGCCCCATCCTGGAATCCCCACTTTCTATTCTCCTTTGAGAATATGGCACCCACGAGCGAGGTGTAAGTTTGCAAAGCTTCGTTGGTCGTCATCCGCAGCCGGCCAAGCATAAGCGCGATGAGCCTATGAGAGATATAATGTCAGTATAAAGCCCTTCTTACTTTGATATGCACTTGTATTCAATGACTCCAAGTCAACAACAGCGGCATACCCTCCTGTGCCAGTTCCTCCAATGAGATCAAAATAATCACAAGGCCTCAGGGGTTCTATAAGCCCCCTATCGTGCTTGACTCGGTTCATAATCTCATCAAGAATAAGGAGCTCACACACGCCTCGGATACCACCTCCATCTACGTATACGTGCGGTTAGCTCAGGGCTAGATATGATGGGAAATCCGTTAGACTACCTAGAGATAATAAATTTAATGGCTGACTTGTGGTAGTTGCAGCATTCTGTGCCATGATAGATATTATTGATTAACCACAATAATAAATAATGGTATAGTAGCGGGGAGAAGTCTATATCGTTTAGAGAGAAACTCAAGGGCTTCTTGTGATGCGAATAGTCTGTCCACCCATTCTTTTCCAAAAAAACAAGATTCTGATTCACGGGCGAGAAAAGATGGGCCTAAGAGCTGGGAACCATATGGTGACTTCCTTCCAAACTAGGTCAGGTGCTTTTGTTTTAGTGGCACGTGAGAGTCTTCAGCCTCATCTCAGGAACTTGCACAAAACCCATTCAAATTATAAGTTATGCCCATGCCAAATTCTGAAAAAAAATCTAACATTTCACCAACAGTCACCACCAAGGCTGCTTGCTAGTAGTATTGACAATTCTCCATGTCAAGTTGTATGATAGATTAGGGTAAGTGCATGTATGTACATATACATATATATATGTACTGTACTTATGATTATAATCAACGTACGTTGCATAAACCTGGTAGGTGGTTATACTTACTAGTAACTATTCTACATTTGATCACAAAAAATTTTCTCTCTTCTATTTATTATTAGTGAGGCTACACGTTTCCCGCCAAACATACGTCACTTTCACTTAATAATACTACCATATCAAACTTACCTTTTTTTCCATTTGCCCCTTCGAATTCTCTCGCGATAGTTAGGTCTCCCGATTGATGATATCATCATTGCAATCCTAGTTAACCCGGGATCAACCAGCCACCGAATCACTCGGTTGTGTGATGGACCTCTATTTTTCCCCACAGGAGAAATGGATCGCCAGCTGCCTCATGCTTGTCTGGGTCTCTGTCCGTTCAAGCAGCTTTGTAATCGGCTGGATTCGGCGAAGTATTCAAAGGGTCGAATTTCGTCGCCATCGACGACGTCGCAGTTCGCGGGCCGCTCCGCCGGATAATTATGACCGCCTGCCGTCATCCCGGACAAACTGAACAGATGAAGAAAGTCTGCAGAAACGGACATGCGGCTTATTAACTAACAAGATTCATTGCCGGCAAAAGTGATAAAGGGCATTTCGTTGAAAAGCAAAAAAAATAAAAATAAAAAAGAATATGCAAATGTGCGTTTGCATATCATGATGCTACTGTTGCCATCATTTCCCCCTCCCCTACAACTCGGGTCTCAACGGCTTCCTATCCTCCTACATTACTACCGTTCAGTTTCCGAGCGACGGCAAGAAATCGACTCCCATCCATGACGTTATGATGCCAGGTTTGGATACCATGCGGCACCTCCAATCCACTCAGTATGTGAAAAGACTTCGCCGATAAGGGCCCACATTCATGGAGTCTGGCGCGTTGGATGCTGCTATGACATTCACGGCCCAAAATGGTCATCATTTGCTTCTTTCCGATCGATCAAATGAAATAATTCCGAGAATGGAGCTGAGAGACGATAATGGGAGAGAACTAGCTTTGAAGGTTGCTATGGGGGAGATACAGGGGGAAGTGAATGCTTCTCTCTGCCCTAGTCACAGAACACCGGTACGAGGACTAAAAATCATTAAGATCGCATATCTGCTGGGCCAATCGTAGAAGCAGGGACGGTTATCTCATCTACCAAGTGAGAGGTCATGGCGGGGAAACCTACACGCTACCTCAGCATACGATTACCTTGGGACAATGGGATCCCTCAAGAGAAGATATGGTGAATGGTTGGAATGTTATTATTAATTACCGTGTCTGCCCGTCTCACCTCCAGATCACTGTGTCCATCCATGTCCCATTTCATATCATGGCTTGAAATGAGGGATGAACACTCGATACATTGGTCATTCTCCGGTTCATTTATACTTCAGTCACAATGCCCTTCTATTTTGTTTTCCGGTTTTTCGTCCGGAAAATTTATTATGATTTCTTGTTTTTACACTTTTGCGAGTGTCCTCGTAACTTCCATTTATGTGGATCGGATGATACTGGAAACCTCACGAAGGAAGTCAGATAACTTAGCAGAGAGACACTCTACTCTGCAGTATTGTTCCACTGATAATATGTATCATCACAACCCAACGTATCCATTTCCATTATATTATGGACCCTCTGGGGAACGTCTTAGGCCTCATAAGCCAATCTTCGGTTTTGTAACCTAAGCCTCAATTAAACTCAATCCTCATCCCAGTTCGGATTTTCCCCTGGGGGCTTTGGCCCGCCTGCTTGCCGAGCAACGATGATCTGATCCACGCTCAGAACGGTCCGGGCAGCTTCTGACGCGAGTTGGATTGCCCAGCTTTTCGAGGCCATCAGGTCAAGTATCCCTTCTTCCAATGCATCTACGGTTCCTGCAGAAGTGGTTGATGAGATATCCACGCCCGTCGTCCAATAAGGCTCCTCCTCTTCAGATGATGTTCCCTCCTCATCACCCTCCTCTTCCTCTTCGGAATGAACCTGGGCGGTCCCTCTGGTCTTCTGGTGTGCCGTATAGAGTCGGGACAAAACCTCGGTGGCGTCAAGACCAGCAGACTCAGCGAGGGTCCGTGGAATCACCTCAAACGCCTCGCCATACTTTCTGATCGCATACTGGGTAAGGCCAGGCGTCTTATCCGCGAAAGTGGAAATGCGTTCTGCGAGCTGAACTT
The DNA here is from genome assembly GCA_019804575.2 of Pseudotulostoma volvatum. Lineage (NCBI taxonomy): Eukaryota > Fungi > Ascomycota > Eurotiomycetes > Eurotiales > Elaphomycetaceae > Pseudotulostoma > Pseudotulostoma volvatum. The sequence goes on from JAHQZX020000579.1 coordinate 8,471, forward strand.
CAGTCGCACCGGCCCCGGGGACAAGGCGAGGGTCCTTGGTGACCGCCTTGACAACATTGACTCCGTCATCAATAGCGCGCTCCAAGTCGTCGAGGTGGTTCTGCGTGGCGCCTCGTAAAACAATAGTAGCTGTACGTGTCACAGCGCCAGAATCCTCTTGACGAAAGACTGTAACACGATCGCCGCCTATTTCTGTGGTTTCCACGACATCAACGGTGCCCATCTCATCTGGCATGGGCGCACCAAGACGGGCAAGTGGAGTCGCGCCTACAACGCGGCACAGTCGACGCAACTCAAACTTCGATAGGATTTTAATAACGAGAATGTTGAACTTGTTTAAGTAGTGGAGAGCCAGTTCGCCAACTGAGGATCCACCAACGACAACTCGGAGCCCCGAGTCATAGAGCTCCTTGATTGCCGTCTCGAGTCGCTGCTCCTCCCCCTTTGTGAAGTTGAGCATCTCCTGCGCATTTTTCAGGAGAACGGTACCCTTGGTCTCTGTTTGTGAAATGTCGATCGGACAGCTGAAGACACCGACCTTTGCCTTCCGGGTTTTCTTCACGATACCCTCTGGCTCCCTGCCAAAGACCATCCCCTTCACAACACGCGATTGCTCTAGACTACCTCCCATGATCTTCACAACCCGGACATTATCCACATTAAAATTTAGAGGGTTCTTAGGCAAAACTGAAAGCACAGCCTCGGCAACCAGTGACGCCAGAACATCTTCCGAACCGGACTGTTTGCTGGCAACGACTGTGCGAAGAGCCTTGCTAAGCTCGGTTTGAGACCTCAATTCCTTTAAGCGATCAATCTCAAGGTCTGTTCGATTTACGATCAGTTAAAGTAGTCCGTTCACATACCACATTAGAGATGAGCTCCGAGTCATCCAGGACCACAAAATGAGGACCAATGTGGGTAGGAGAGCAGCAAGAACCTACCTTCTAAACATTTCAACGCGAAGTTCTGTGCTCTCTCGTAGCCCTGTACGATATCACTGGTCTTCAAACCCATCCGTAGTAGCTCTTCTGCTTTCTTCAGAAATTCTCCCGCCAAAATAATCACCATGTTTGTACCATCGCCCATCTCCGCTTCCTGCTGCTGGCTGGCCATGACGAGTAGCTTAGCTGCGGGGTGTACGACATCTAGCTCCCGTAATATAGTGGCCGCATCCGAGGTTAAGGTCATCTTCTGAAGGTGGTTAATAACGATCTTGTTGCGGCCGTGCGGGCCAAGCGAGGTCTGAACTGTTTGCGAGATGGCGCGGCAAGCTTCAATGTTGCGAATGACAGCGCCATCTTCAGCATCGTGGCTATAAGATCTTAAGTTAGTATTTCTCTTAAGTGTATAAATGCTCGCTATGCAATCACTCATCGGCACTGCGATCTTACCTTTGGTAACCAGGCTTGAACAGACCCGCTTGTGACGGGTTAGGTATTGATAACGACATTATTTCTTTTTATTCCCACAGCTAACAGGAAGAGAGTTACAGAAAAACTAGAGCATTAGCCAAGGCGAAAAAAATTTTTATTATGGTGGCGGACACTCAAAAACGGACGAAGGGGACATTCATTTTTGATTAGTAATCCGTATCATACACAGTAAT
>JAHQZX020000580.1:0-10050 GCA_019804575.2 Pseudotulostoma volvatum
TTAAGGTCGATTGCATCCCACTCTTCCTGGATAATCTCCCCCAGTTCAGCCGCCGAATGAATCCTGTGTCGTCTTTTGCATATGGCGATCTTGATAAGATGCCATATGTGCTCGATAGGATCAAGGTCGGGGGATTGAACGGGCCATTCCGTACGTACCATTCCCATCGATTTTCGCCAACTTTCAACCATCTTCGAGGTAGGGTATCTTGCGCCATCATCTTGCCGGATGGCATCCCCATACTTCTCTATGACCTGCTGGTACATGGGGTGCCCGTGGTCATTCAATACCTTATTGGAATAGATCGTACTATTCATGTGGGTGTTCGCGGGCAGAATAACTAGTTTGCCCTTGTAGGTATAGTCATACAACCCCAAACGCCGAGCGTCCAGACTTCCAAGCTTCTCTCAGAATATCTTAGAAGCAACTACAGCTAAGGCTGTGAGGCGTCTTGCATAGCTTTGTTTGACCAATTAAATCGCGTAGCTGTTTTCTCCGGCCGATTAAGTGGTGAGTTGGTCCTTTCATATTGACATGCCGCAATTTGTTTCTTCAGCTGCCGATCCTCATTCTCGAGCAAGCGATTCCTCCGCTCAGCATCGACTTGATGTGCAGGATTGGGGACAGGACGCTTCAAGATCTCTTTGGGTATGACCCTCTCGTGATGATGTATAGGATCTGTGAAGAGCCTATCTTGTGGCCATATCTATCGTCGTTGCCGTACATCCAGCCAGAGATCCTGTTCCGCTAGCCATGCCCGCCCAAGAATGACGTCCGTATCCCGATATCTGCAATCAAAAATGGGGTATCTTTGAATCTCCTGCCATCGACATCTAGCGCTTTCATTTTAATACTGAATCCATTCTTAGCTACCTGGATTGGTACAGTAAATTTGATTTTAACATTGATGCCAGTAGGTGCACCCACAAAAACACAACTATATAGATTAATGCCAACTTAATGAAATATAGTGGTTCGAAGCTTTTCAGCAATATCCTCACATCTCTTAGTGGACTGTGACTCTTTCGACCGCTCCGAATACTTAGTCACTGGTAATTCTGATATGCCGAGGGAAGTTGCCATTCAACTTCGTCACATGGCCCGAGTTCCGACGGTTCTGCCTCTCTCTCAACCCATCCATTGAGGGGAGTCTGATCAAATCCCGGTCAACACTTCTCTCTTTAGAAAATTTTATAACTTTTATTACGATCGACTTCGAGTGAAGCTGCACGAGGCCAAGTCTATGATCCATTTCTCGGCAGATATTTAGTCTTCACCAAATAGAATTAGCTTCCTCGGGGTTCATATACAATGGGTAGACGAAAACTCCTCATTGCAAAACTTGTTAATCGGACTCCCAAAGTGCAAGTCGAGCCATTCAGGACCACAACAAGGGTTCCACATTGCAGAATTGATTAAACAGTTTGACATTGGTAGAAATATTGGGTACTTCACGGGGATAATGCTGGATCAAATGACACATGCCTTAGGGCGATATTCTCTGCCCTATATGATGAACTTGGGGTAAGAACACTAGCTTATGTTTATATTCTTTCCAATTTATGGCCACTAATAATCGTTGTAGGTCGAGTACAATGCTTCAGCACATCACATCCGCTGCCTTGGCTATATAATCAACTTAGCTTTGCATGCCTTTCTCCTCGCAAAATCCAAAGAGGCATTGAAATCGATAATCAGTGCAGTTGAGAAGCCTACTACTGGCAGCGAAGATGTGGAAACGTCCTTGCGGTTGGCAATAGAAAGGCACTCTGTTCTGTCCACTAACACTCCCTCAAACGAAGCCGATCGAGGTCCTGAGGATGATGTATCAGTTGAACCGGAGTTGGACGCATCGACCCAGGCAGCAGCCAAATGCGCAAGAAAAGGCAAGGGTGGGAAAGGTAAGCAAAGTGTCTCGAATAGAGCCTAGCACACGAGATCATGATATTAGCAGCTGGAGCAGCACGACCACCTTGAGAAAGCTGCACAAGATCGCAGTTTCACTTAAAACATCAAATATTCCTTATCAAAGCTGGATATGTGTGATTGGCGTAGTCCTTGGCATTGATAATGCCACATGATGGTTTAGTTGGGGGAATATGATAGAAGTGGCCTTGAAGCACCGTGCAGCTATTGTTGACTGGCTCATGGACCATAGCGAAGATATCGGCGAGAATAATTTGGATAAAGATGACTGGGATTTGCTTCAGAAAATGCATGAGTTCCTTTTGACATTTAAAGAAGGCATTTTAAATGCAGAGCAAACAGCTTGCGCATAGGTCCTATGTAGGTAAATAGGCTAGTCGTTTCGGCGGTTTCGCGTTATGATTTTTGCTACATACTTATAAGGCCACTATCTCACAGCTACACTATTAAGGCTTTAGATTATCCAATTCTAGAGCATAGCAAAGAACTATGCTATAATGTTTTCATGCTACATGCCCCAGATGTGCTATTGCATAATACTACATAGTAGGGAGAAAATTCTTTGACCCAAGTGATAAATGGCTCGGTCGGCCGGTAGAATTAAGCACCCAACTACAACCCCAATAACAGCACCAACCCTTATAGTACCTAGTTCCAATTGATTCTAATTAAGTACTAAAATCTTCTGAAAGTCACGAAAGATACTATTTTATTTGATTGATGATATGCGGCTACATGTAACAGTATGATTCCGAATCACGTGGTTCCCTGCCATTACTAACAGTATTACTAACGATTTTTGTACTAATACTAAAAAACCCCTAAACCGCCATCTCTGGGTGGTATAGTGGTCACGCTAGCGTAAAATATCCTAGTTGTATTATTACCATCATATGTAATCACATGTAATGACAGTGTGTGATACGGATTACTAATCAAAAATGAATGTCCCTCCTCCGTTTGAGTGTCCGCCACCATATGTTTTCTAAATTTCCTCCACAACATCACATTTTCATCAAAAGCTTTGTAAGTAGACGGTCCTTATTTTGCTTATGTCTAACAAATGCGCTTTGCAGAATTTTAATATATTGTGTTATTGTTGAGCTGTAGTGGAGAATATATATATTTCATGTACGACCCGTCACTTTTCTACGGACTACCAAAAATCCAAAAAAATGCCTACAATGTATGTTGGATATAAGTTAGTACTAAAAGTTTCTATACCAAATTAAAAAGCCGCGAACCAAGCCAAGTTGTGCACGTCTGCTTCTTCATTAAATGCATCACTTTCAATAATCTCGCCTAATGCGTCACCATCGTCCTATAAGGATAGGATAGGGGTCGCTATCCCTAGTGAGGAGATGATGACGTGTGGTAATTAATGTACGAGAATTGTTTGGGATTATGTACATTAAGAAAATGGACAAGGTTGATAGTCAAGGAAAAAAGGAAAAGAGAATTCCCATCTTGACTGTGTCAAAAATGCTTCCCAGTAGAAGAAGACGAAGATCTTGTACCTGCTTGTGAAGGGTTGTTTGCAAGCCTTCACGAAAAGCAAAGTTCCTAAAGACTGCAGCGGAGAGAATATGTTTATCGGTCGTGAACACAGAGCTTGAAGCTCTAACACCGTTGGAAGTTGTCCATCATTGTGTGTATCACGTGTCTTAGCGTAGCTAGGGTCCGTGCGTGCATGCGTAACGTTTGTATCTTGTATGTAAGCGAGACGAGAGGCCTTACATTTTTCCGAAAAGCTTCGTCTCGAACCTTGCAGCTCAAGCAAAGGATCTCACTAAAAAAACATCGCATGCTTAAAAACCCAACGGGAAAAAACTTCTTTTGCGATGTGGGGAAAAAGACCTTTGGTCAGGACCGCCAGTTAGCTGAAAGTAATGCTTTGATTTTAAAATCTATGTGGCACTTCTGGGATCAAAATTATTGGGCATCATTAGAACTTGTACGGCCACAAACACTACTAAGCTAGTAAACTGGAATTATAAATCACACCGTCTCTTCGTTGTGACTGCGGGGCATATTCTACTTGTCTTCGACTATTATATTTGTAGAATATGTGCACATGTGTAAATCCTAATTATAAACTCTCAGTAACGACAGAATCCCTCTCTAAGCTCTCAAATATGACTACCTGGAGTCCACATCAGTCTCTCGATGCGTGCCTCACTGATGAGGTACATAGAGCAATCGAGTTGTTGCCTCCTTCACATATATTGCCCCTTCGAGCTGGTAAGGTCTTTAAAAATTCTCAAGAATGCCTTGATCGTCTCCAGAACTTCGCTATGAGCCGGAGATTCTTTGTCGTCTGAAGGAGTAGGGAGAGGAACAAACGGTATCGTTGGTAGTGTATTCATGTATTCATCACGGTGAAGACACGGAGAATAAGCGGGGCCTTGAGGGCCATGTCAAAAGAGACTCTAGCGGCAGGGTCGCTAGTCGACGCTAGCGAGAGATTATTAGAGTCAATCAGAAGAACTGTAAATGCTCTGTAGGTCCAACATACAAGGCCATTGAGAGGGGAAGTGATATAGAGGCCCGGCAACTCTACCCTGGAGAACAATCTCATACTAGTCATGGGATGGCTCCCAACCCACTTTCCTACCGTACCCATCAACAGCGGATGCCGGAATTTCACCAAGCTATTGAAAGAGCGCTTGCCCACCGTTAGGCATCTTTGACATTTGTGCAGTTAGCTCGAGTATTAGAGGCCGAAGGACTGAGCACATCCCGCAAATCTTATTATAACATCCCTCCCAACCGCAATTCGTGACTAGCAGATCCTTGTGAGCTTAGGATCTATTAGCTATTTCCGAGAAGGAAAGGGGTGTTATATATCGTGACCGCTTTGAGTACGATTGACGGTGCCGGGAAGCCAATAGCGAAGATCATTGATCAACTTTTTTGAATGACGGAGGAGCAACGGGAGTTTAGTAGGAAATTTATCTCGGGTTTTCTTCTCAAGTGGGATGCAACACTTTCAACCAACAAGCTTTACTGATTCAATTCGTTCGAATTACACATCACGAGAAATCATTCCCTGCAGTCTTTAGTTACTGCATTTCTGAGTCAAAGATTGCGTTTAAATTGGCCATTGATGCTTTCCTCTCCATCTGTTTCGGCAATGATGAGGCCCCCGAGCCAAGAGTCGTACTGTCAGATCAAGCCGAAGGCCTGTTGGCGAGCTTACCTGATGAGATCCCTGGCGCTGTCTTACAGCTTTACGAGTGGCGCGCTGTTGAGAACATCAAGGCCCATTGCTTAAAAGCAAAATACTCGAAGGAGGAAAGAGAGGCGATTCACAATCTCGCATGGGGGTAATTTAAGGCAGAAGGAAGCTCCGAAGCAGTTGAAAAGGCACGCAATGAACTATACGGGCGTCTGTCATCGACATCAGTCCAATATATGGAGGAGAGATGGTTGCCGAAGGAAAACCGTGTAGTGAGATATTACATGAAAGGGTTACCGAATCTTGGCTGCCATACAACTCAGAGAGTAGAAAGTATGCATCCGGTCACGAAGCAGTTACTTAATAGCCAACTCCCTCTTGATGAAGCCGTCAAGTGTATTATGGACTCAACAAGGTCTATACTAAAGAATATTGTTAAGGAGAAAGGGATAAGTTATATTGTGAGTGTGTGAGTAACGGATCGTATGGCTTTCGGGAATGCCATTGGCAAGATCAGGGTTAACGCCATCAAGCGGATCGAAAAGAAATAGGAGAAAGCGAAAAGCAATCTTAGTAAAGACCGTGGTGTAAGCGAAACTCGGTGCTCCGGGAACTGTGAAGGAACTGTTCGGTTTAGCCTTCCATGCAGTCACAAAAAATTGATGACAGCGGCCACCCGCGATATTCCTTTTCCTATATCTCTTGTCTACCAGCGCTGGCGGCTCGAAGCTCCCGAGTTTGCGCCTGCGGCACGGGAGCCCCGATATTACGACGATCATTGGCCACAGCACAGCTAGTCCCATGGCTTTTAAGGATATAAGGCTCAATAGGATAACGCAGTCGGTCACAGATCTCCTCGAAACCCGACCGCAGCTATCCCAGGACCGAATAGCTAGTTTAACGAGATATTAGAGAGATCCCACATAGAACTTTGGAAATTATTGGAACCGCTTGTGACCATGAGCACAATGTGCAAGACGCATACCCAATCCTGCTCAATCCAAATATAACCCTCGGAAATTCAAATCCCATGGCAGCACTGCGAGGCGAGATATGACTTCCATCGAAGCGCTTGAGAGGGATATAGTTAGAGAGGAGATAGAAGCACGGGTGAGGGTTACGAAGAGTGCTAGAGAAGCAAAGGCCCCGGAACCACCAATCAATGCTGTGGAAAACACCAGAATAGAAACGGGGCAGACAATGATAAGCGCTGAATGCATACTGCCTTTGCAGGCAATAGAGGATGTTACTGTAGAAACTGGCCCTGCAGCTGGAAAGCGACGGCGAGCTTCAACTGTCAACTATAGGCAACTGACTGGCCTGACGACATGTAACAAGCGCACAAAGGAAGATATCCAGAAGCAGAAGTCCGAGAAAGAGGCGAGGAGAGAGAGTAGGACCAAAAAAACAAGGCGTATCAATGCGGCGACCGCAGAGGGATGGGTATTGTAGTACTATGAGCTGTATTTATGGTATCTAGGTAGTGCTCTTGTGTAATCACATTTGGGCGATTTAGTAAATCTACTCTCATATCTTATGGCGGTCCCGATCAGAGGGATGACGACGGCGTTATGGAGTGGCGGTCCCTAGACATCCCCGGCTGGCAGTCCTGACTTCCTAACTCATTTTGACCGTCGGATTTCCTAAGCCTTTTGACCCAGTTCTTAAGATATTCATTGGCTTCAATAATGTTGGGGCGAAGGCGATTGCGTGGCGAAGCGATAAGTATTTTGACACTACTAAAAAAAATCCGCTCACACTTTGTACTTGATATTGGCACTGCAAGCGTCACGGTATCAAGAGCGAAACATGCTAGATCCGGCTGGGAGACAATGCGGGTGTTCCAATAATGAAGAAGGCCGTCTGCCGTCAATTCCGTTTCGAAATCGTAGCCAATATGCCATTGATATGCATTGCGGGATTTTTTCCTCGTAGTTATGGCCTTCTGATAATCTGTAAAACTACCTTGCGGAGAGTCTGGCGGCGTTGGCGGTTTTAATCGAGATACAGTTGCACTAGCGTTAATAAGGCCGTGATAGTGCTTGCGCTTTTCCAAGGCGTATTTTGCAGTAGCCTCCAACCAAGTATACTCAGGAGAGCCTGGGTTTCACTGCCTCAAGGCTTGGAAGTCTCGAACAGCCCGCGAGGTGTTTGCAAGGATGAATCCCAGAGTGGACAACCATTTACCAAGACGATCATTTTTTCCTTGACTATGCATTGTCGCTTCGTGATAACATCTGAGGGCAGCGTGAAGTCCCCTAAGGATCAGTCAGTCATGGCAAGTGAGGCTTCACAATTCCCGATGTTGTATTCACATATATACCGTTGGATCCTCTTGCGGCACCGCAAAGCTCTGCTGACTGATGTAAACTGTAGTTCCATCGCGTCACTTTCGCAGCTCCTGAGCTGGTGTCGTCGTGTGGCGAATGGTCGAATATACCGAACAAGATCGTGTAACTTGCCTAGAGGACCTTGCTTTCACCAGATCTATGTGGCAAATAGCGGAGTCTGCGGCGACATCATGCCTCCTCAGGCATCTTCGAAGCCAGCTTGAGAAGAAGGCAATCAACAACAGTATCATTAGAGGAAGCATTGTCTAAGATAAAGAAGCTAATTCGTCCCTGGATTCTGTATTCCCTAATTACTTGGAATACCAACTTTGTGATATTTTCGCCAGGATGGCTTCCTTTTATATGAGGAGCTGTGTTTGTTTGACGGTGGCCATCCGAATTATTGAAATGAGCGACAACTCTAATAATTAAATAGAGTCCGAAGGCCGAGCGAGAGATAAATGCTCGAACGGACTTGCTTTAGCCCTTTTCGCTGGCTTGCCAAACTCAGCAAGAATCCAGCTGCGGAAAGTCCTACGACTGGGAAAGAATTTTGCGAAAATTGAATATAGAAAAGTTAAGAGCTTCCAAAAGAGACTGTTTTCAACTTTGGAAAATACAACATGACAAAAAATAATCTAATGTACCAAGAGCAATTTAAAGCTTTTCTGATGTGAACTGCAACACTAGCTCTACTCCCGATGAGTAACGAGGCTCAATTCGATTTCTGAGCCTGTCAATGTCATTTTTGGAGCGAGAATGAGCAGGAATGGAAGAGGCTCCGTTGACAGGACATCATTGACAGTAGTAGTGCTTGGTCCCCTTATCAACATGGATGATTTCATAGGGCGTAGGAAGTCTTCTTTCGTTTGCCGCCTTTGTAGTATTTCTGGCCATAAATTTTAATGGGTATTGCATCTACAACAAGATGACTGCCGTCAGAAGGGGAGGACTCAAGGAGAGACTCAATTTGAATCGTAGGATCTAGTGACTTAGTTGGCATCTTGTTTAAGGGCTGGGTTTCTGTTGCTTTTAAAGATCAAGAATGTAGAGCTATACAAATGCAAAAAAGTAACAAGTTAGTAGCTAGAAAGGAAAGGTAACTGAGCAAACGATATAGAAACCGCATATATTTGGGATCGTTAGTCTCTAGAAGACTAGCAATCAGTCCACCCCCTGGTAAGCGATTGCGTATTTCTCTTAGATACCAACTCGGCCGTAAAAAGGTGCACAACTACTAGTACTTCTTACGGCCTAATACTATGTTTGGACGCTCACCGAGCCGGAAAATCAAACTCCGGCCCTTCCCAGCATTTTTGTCATTCAACACAATGCATTTTTCAATTTTAAGCAATGTTTAGGTTTATTCTCTAGGATAACCTCTATGTATGCTACCTGAATGTTTCATTCAATTCCAATTGCCGGTAGCTATGTATCTGCGCAGGAAGCTTGGCTTTCGGTTATGGCTCGTGATGATCATTAACTTATCCTGGGTCTCCAGGCAGAAAGCATGGGCTTTCAATGCTAAAAACTTGTAGAAATCTAAAGATTGGATACTTCTCTTGGTTTTGAATATATGAGAACAACGAATTATTGTATATTGTGGTTAGTGTCAAATGGTTTATCGCTCAGTTTGAAGGCGGTGAAAGTAGTGCCGGTCGAGCCCACTCCAACTGAACCTACACACCAATGGAAATGTATTGCTTTATGCGAGTTTTCCGGAGAAGGAATCTCTCTAATAACTGGAAAAGGGTAAGGAGGGCAGCCTATGAAAAAGGAGCAAAGTTCAATGGCATATATGCATGGTTCTTGCATGGTTCTTGCATCTCATCTTGGCTCGCCAAGATTCTTTACCGCCTTGGAATCCAGCCGTGAAAACCGAATCAAGAGAAATGCCGTATCTTTGGATTTCTACAACTTTCCAGTATTGGAGACCCATGCTCTCCACCTGAATCTCCACCTGCAGGGAAAGTCGCTGATCATCACGAGCCATAACCGAATAAATACCACTGGCTTCTTGCGCAGATACATAGCTACCAGCATGTTGGAATAAAAACATTCAAGGAGGTATATCCAGAAGTCACCCTAGAGAATAAACCTAAACATTGCGAAACTGAAAAATACGTCGTGTTGAATGATAAAAGCAATCATAAAGAAGTCGTGGCACAGGTACAATCAATCAAGATCCTCGGAGACAGCTTATTCAATAATATTGACATCTCCCGTCCTAAGATTCATTGGCCATCTTTTTACAATTACATAGGAATATACTATTATTTTCATTGATGTTTCTGTGTAAGGTTACTCCGTGTCCAGTGCTTCAGGCACTCAGTCATCTCGATGTTCGCACTCCCCAACTGTGATCTCTCCCACGATATAGTCCTTCGAGCGCCTGAAAATACTCTCTCCGGCTTATTGCTCATAGATGGTATTTTTTGCTTTTCGGGAGGGGTGAAGGATGATCGCAGCGGTATATACAAGCGTCTCTTGCAGTTTTGTGTAGTACTTCTCAAAGGTTAATAAGCTTGTTTTTATTTGGGCTTTGAGCCGAGTACTGCAGCTGTGCATACGCTAGAAACGCTGTTAGTCCAGAGATCCCTAGCAGGCACATGCACT